>OVAY01002610.1:0-16438 GCA_900406395.1 Kernera saxatilis | reverse complement strand
TCAATAAGCAAATCATAAGTTTTCAAAAATAAAAAGCCTCCTGGTGTGTTCTCAAAAGCTTGTGAATTCTCTGGAGTTGGCCCTCCGGGTGTGGATGCAAGACTCAGTGTGCATGACTTGTCATGCATTCAGGCTCGGAGTTCAACTCCAGAGATCTCACAAGCTCTCATAAACACATCAGGAGTGATTGAAACATATCTCATCCACTTGAAATCTCATTCATGCAATACTTGGTCTTCTGTTGTTGCACTTGTGATCTATTCATATTAAATACCAACAACAAATGAGATCCTAGAAATAAGTTTCAAAACAACCAACTTCATCAATTTTGATGGATAAATCATATCAGTGTATTTACTAGACATGATTTTGATTTCAAAACCTCAAAAAAAAGCCAGGTAACAGAATTCACAAAAAAAAAATGTGGAAAACACAAGGAAACAATTGCGTTAATTTTCATACCTTGACTTCAAGATCTGTTTTAATGTGTTCCCTCCAATATAAGGTAATAGTGTGTTCCCCTCATATCCGATGTGGGATTCATATCACATCAACATTACGTTAGAGAGCTATAGAGATCGCAACGAGGCGTGAGATGTTATGTTAGAGATAGAACTACGTTAAGCAATAGTTATCATTTGGAGGAGGTATGAATGATCATTAAATTTCCAGTAAACTCACTACCTAAAGAAGGAAAGAACTTTTCTTTTGAAATCAATATACTAAGTCTAAAACAAAGCTATAACTCGAGAAAGCCACACACTTCGTAGAAGAACATGCAAACCAAAACCCAATTCTATAATAAGAAATCGATGATTCAACTCTATGTAATGGAGCATTCACTGGCAATCTTTATCAAAGTCTTCTATAAATGTACTAATGCAGGATTAACCATTCCGCAAACTCATAAAGTAAATATGATTTATCAATATTGTAGCTCCACAATTCTAAAAATGATAATATCCCGGGCACGATCAGAATAAAACACAGTAAGTTCAGGAGACCAGATTAACAGGGCATAATTCCAATGCATACAGGTAAATGGAGTTACTAAGTTAGGGTAAATATAATTGTTTGAATCCTTCACTAGAGCTAGAACAGAAAAATGAACACAAGATTATTCTTTTTTGTTTTAAATTTTTGCTCGAATCTACAGGGAGAGTCAATCCTCAGCCAAAGACTCTTCTAGTCTGAGGCAGTGGTGAAACTTAATCCCTCTCTTAGGCAAAAAAATTTCTAAAATAAAAGATTGTCAACATGTCATGTATTTGACTGTCAATAACCGAGGTTTTAAGGCACGACATTTACTTTCTCATATCAAAATAGCATATTTTAGTCTAATATATAGTAAAACGAATATAACCTATCTTGGTAATGTTACTTAGTACCATTGTAATCATCAAATTAACCTAAAATTCAACCTATGGAGAACATATCATCCATATGAAAGGCAAAGCGAGCTAGTAAGTGGCCAAAAATATTCTACAAACTTCATCAATCTTGTAAGTTGGATCCTTTTTTTGCGAAAGAAGTAGTTTTAGATCAAACAACCCGTGCAAATCCTATGAGTTAGACTATGATTGTCAGCGAACGGTAGGAACTAACTAGTGACAACCTCTAATCACAAACTCATCAAGAAATAGTTTTCTGCAGGAAAACGGCTATTAACTTGAGTAGTGGTTTCCAAAGATTACACTTCGGACATAAATACACACACCAAGATACCAAAAAACAAACCCATATATTCACGACAGATCATGTTAACCCTTTCCCATGTATGTATCACCCTCCACTGTCTAGCTTAGATCAACAAAAAACTATACCAGCACAAAACTTCATAATGTGTACTTTTGCACTATGGCTCATACTATCACAACGTCGAGAAATCTAAACTCCCAAAGATAATCAAACAGAACATAGAACATTTGAATGAGTAATTGAAAGAAAGTTGCATAGTTTTGCACAAAGTAAAAAACTTTCTTCAATACAACTTTCACCTTTTGTTGAATCTAAAATCCTTATCAGGTCTCTCCTGCTTTATCCGAGAAATACAAGCAACATATCCGAAGAATTAACATCTCAAAAGTAGAAAAGAGAAGCAAAACATTTCTTCATTCTACTTTCATCTCCATCCCTAATTATATTCCTATAGTCGTATCAACATTATTGAACATCTTTTCCTTCCTTATTCCTATTGCAAATATGTTTCATTACCCAGAAAAATTACGATATTTATAAGGTATCAAATCTGTACAAACCGCTAATTATTATTACCCTTTTTTGACCTTTGTTCCTCGCAGATCAGCGAGTGAGAAGCATCCTCTCTTGATCGGTGAGAGAGTGACGGAAATGGCAACGGTGGCCGTAAGGACACGTGGCTCCGGTGACGATCATTCGGCAGATCTCAGTTTTGTAGCGTGGGTGCCTTATCACCGGACGAAGCTCGTCGATTCCGTGAGCGAATTGGCAATTATCGCCGTAAGGACAAGCTCCGGTCTCTTGCCATTTGTTGCAGAGCTCCGTCTTCATCATCCCTTGACGATAAACCTCAAGCTCCAATGCATCTCTCTCTCCTTTTGTGGGTACACACACTTTCTGTGATACCTTCACAGATTTGATAACTCTTTTATAAATAAAACATGCGGTAGAAATTGGGGAAAAAAAAGATGAGGATAAGAACAAAAGCTTATTATGGACATTCAATTATACAATTGAAATATTGAATAGTGACAGATTTTTTGGCAGAAATTTTCAATTTTTGTATTCTTTGTTTTTCCTTTTTGGCTAGATATTTACTACTTTCTGTAAAAAAATTAGGAATTTCAATGCTGAAAAATGAATAAAAAATAAAATAAATAAATTACCGATTCGGAGCCGAGTTGACTCGTACAACTGAGCTGACTCGCTTGACGATCCGCACCGCCACATCCATGGCTTCCATGGTTCATCTTGAGATATCCCGGCGAGCGGACGGATATGCTCTTAGGCAGCGAATTTCTCTCCGGATCGCTCCTCCTGGCGAAACGACAATGCTTATAAGCCTCAGCTTCAGCTTGGCTACCGAAATCGGAGATCTGTTGGCGGTATTGGCGGTATTGGCGGTTATGGACTGCCGGTGGAGAGACGGAGGAGGAAGAGGAAGTAGAGATGTGGATAAGCTTGAGGAGATCGACGTTTTCAAGGCGGAGAGCGTCGTTTTCGTGGCGAAGCGAGTCGAGTTCCGTCATGAGGGATTGAAGATGGGAGAGGCAAAGCTCGTAATGCTCGTTGAGTTCGTCGTACTCCAGGATGAGCCGTGCTTGACGAAGGCGGTGCTCTGTGGTAGTGTCGACGCGAGTCGGAGGAGAGGAGGAGGATGGAGGAGATGGAGAGAGGGACAACGAGCTCGGGAACTGAGATTCCGGCGAGAAAATTGAATTGTAAAGAGACGCGAAGCTTGCGGCGAACTCTTCCTGGTGTTGTTTGTTGTTGCTTTTGTCAGATTGTGGAGATAACGGAGGCGGCGGCGAGTTTAACGCCGTCACGCATGCCAGATCCGTTACAGTAGACGCGGCTTTCTCCATTTGCGATTTTCGAAAAGCTTCCTGAAGAAGATTGTTCAGAAGTAACGGATTAAGAGGATAATTTGCGATGAAATCTCGTATTAAAGCGATGGAAACTCGAATTAAGAGGATAATTTGCGACTGAAACACATATATGTATATTAATGTGTGCATCAACAACATTGAATCCGATAGATCCACAACATCTCCATAAATTCAAAGTCCGAAACTAAAAGCTGGATGATCTCGATGAAATCTCGTATGTTTCAACAGTAATTATGCTTTGGTTTGATCGGAGAAGACAATAAAAGTAAACAGCAAAACAGAACGAGCAAAACCTAGAGAGAGAGAGAGAGAGTACCTGAATCTCGCTGAAGTTTGGAGAAGCGAAGAGAAAGAGCGGTGAAATAAAGATGAAGAATGCTATATATATACAAACTGTCAAATACAGAACCAGAGACTCGGAGAGGTGAGGAAGAAGAAGAGTTATAGATCACATGCGGGAGAGACCACGAGAGGCTTGTTCCACTACTCAATCGAGACCGTACGTGTGACGATCTAAGGATCTGCTTGTATTTAATTGGTTAGCAAATCGCTTCCTCGGGGTTAAGTAAAGCACAGAAGAGTATTCTACCTACTTCGCTTTCCCGCCTACTTCAGAACCGTTAGAGATGTCTAACAGAATATTATTTTTATTTTTTATATAGAAAACGTAGATAACTTCAACAACAAAATTTGTGTTTGCAAATCGCATACACAGACAATGAGAAGTGATTAATACATTAGTAGTTTTGGTGTATAGTTTTAAACGTAAGATTGTAGCAATATTCACCATAAAAATGTTAATACACTTGTATCGATCTATAATTAGCCAATAACGTGGATGAATTTACTGGTTACTGTAAGTTTTATATCGGCAGTAGTAGTTCCGATATTAGGTTAGGTTATCCACAAAACTAGTTAAAAATGAAAAAAAATTGTGACAATGGAGAAAATCATAATTAAGAAAATGGTAATTTGCTATAGTAAGCAAAATGGAATGAAACACGTCTTGGACATTTTATCCTTATTATTCAAGTGTTGCGAGACGTGTGAATTTAAAAAAAAATAAAACATACTTCTTCTTTTTTTCATTAAAATGTGTGTTCTGTGCATGTTTTGATTTGTGATTAAATGTAGCATGTTAGGCTAACATGTTTATGAGTAGAAATGTAGCATCAATCTTAAATAATATTATCTTGAGAGTTTCTAATATTATTTAGTGTGTTAAATAATAGTATATCTATTTGCAAAAATACCAAATGAAGATAGTTTTCAAAAAATGACGCGCTAAATTTCATTCCAAACTTTTGTCGATGCCATTTTATTATTTACTTATAGCAATTTATGGAATTGCCATTTATTCAATCAAAATTATGAATCTTGCCATTTAGCAAATTTTCCCTAAGAAGAATTTTTAATATTCTATGAGCAACTATAGATATCAACGTGAAACAAAAATCTAATAAAACGTACTTTGACAATTTAAATGGAAACAAAAAAGTTTGTTAGGGAGGAAGTTTTGCTTGTTACTAAAGGGATTTGTAATTTGGAGAATAAAGAAGTAGTGATGTGTTTATAGAAAAAAAAATAGGAATAATAATCGGAATATCATATTAAAAAGTTCGGTTGGCCCAATCATGAATAAGAATAGTTAATTAACTGATGATGAAATAATTAAAAGTAGATGTCTTTGTTTAGTTTGACGTTGCAAACGACCGTAGTAGAAAGGTAAGGAATATTGGTGGGTTTGCTTCAAGAACACAGCTTTAACTAACTATGGTCCCTCTTCTTACTATGTATATACTTCAATCAAAATCTATCTTCGTTGTGCGCTAACTAACTAGAATATGTTTCCTTTCTTCTAACCCAACAACCCAATCGAATTTACTTTCTTACCCTCTTCTAAGACATTTATCTTGCAGTAGTGCTTTTGTTTTAACTTCAAAGTTTTTTTTGGGTTAAAAAAGGCATGAAGTTGTTTCAATGATAATGGGCCACTAAAAAAGGCATGAAGTTGTTTCAATGATAATGGGCCACTAAAATGGGTTTTAAGCCCAAGAAATACTTACATACCTGTCCACAGGTGTATTATACGTAAATACATATGCATATACTTAATTGTTTCTCAATCTTATCTGGTTTTTCTCACTCATAAATTCACAATCACAAAACCATGAAATCAGATAACCTCTGGACCAGATCACAAGACGTCAAAACCGGGAAATCCGAGTTTCCGGTTATCAGATTCCTCCGGGGACACATCGAGAACATCAAGGACAAAACCGGAGGTCCCGGAATCGGCGGCGGTTTAGGCTGCGGCGCTGGAATCGGCTTCGGTCTCACCGGCGGGCTCGGGTTAGTCGCTTCTGAAGGGTTTAACCATAGTAATGTGGTTTTTGGCGTTGGAATGGGTTGTGGTATCGGGTTCGGGTTTGGGTACGGGTTTGGAGTTGGCGGCGGATTCAATTTCGATGACATTGGAGATTATTTGACCTATGAGAAGAGCTCGGGTCAAAATTCCGGGTCGGGTAAAAGATTTTTAATGGATTATTGAGAGTTTGAGACACTTTTGTTAATGATTTATTTCAATCAAAATATTCCTCCTTTTGTCTTTTCTTTATTATCGAAACGACATAATTCTTGGCAATTTTTACAAAAGTAAATACCATGCAGTTTTTTTTTACAAAAAAAACATGTCCACTAAAATGTGTATAGTAAAGATCCATTTTCTTATATAGTTCATTGTGATATCACAATGATGAAAACATAAACGACATAAATACTTACGATTATTACATAAATTTATCATAATAAATTTAATTATTTTAAATCGAAGATACCAGTTTTTCCAAGCTCTCAAAGACACTTCTCATGAGTGGTCTTTTATCTGGGCTCTTTTGTACACAAGCTAAACCGATTTTGATCACTTGAACCATACTTTCCTCCATATCTCTATCTCGAGGTAAAACCGGGTCAAGAACATACCAAACCGGTTTATTTCGCTCACTAGCCGATTCAACCCACACAACCAAATCCGTCTCTGAACTATTCGTCTGCATAACCGGAGATTTACCTGTTACCATTTCGAGTACGACTAAACCGAATGAATACACGTCCCATTTCTGAGACGGTTTAGTCATCTTGAAAGCTTCAGGAGCCTGGTAATATGATTCTCTAGAGACGATCGGTGAGCTTGTTTCCATCGGAGAGATCTGGTCCGATTTGATCTCTGAAGAAGAGATGTTGACGATACGGCCAAGACCGAAACCTGAAATTTTCGATTCAAGATTCGGTCCGAGAAGTATGTTGCTGGAGTTAATATGTCCATGGACGTATCTTTTGGGACTAAACTCGTGAATGTAAGTCAATCCTTTTGCGATTCCTCTCAATATTCTTAAGCGAACCGGCCAAGAGAGTTGCTTGCATGACAAGCTACCTGGTCTACCTGTAACAACTTGTATTAATCAGCCTTGAATCTAAAGTTCTTAACTTTAAAAATATGGTCTTTAACATTCATGGATTGTTGCGATTTGATTCGAACTTACCTTGAATTGCGGAACCAAGGTCGCCATTTGGTATATAATCATAGATCAAGAGTTTCTCTTCTGGAGACCAGCAACAAGCTTGGAGGTTCAAGACATTCGGGTGTTTGATTTTCGCCATTGCTTCGACATCAGCAAGAAACTCTTTGAGCCTTAACCAACCTTTATCTTCCAATCTTCTAACGGCTAACATTAAACCGTTTTCAAGAACAACTTTGTAGACAATCCCGATCCTGCTCTTCCCTAGAAGAAAAGCCGAGGCTTTCAGAAGCTGGTCGAGGTCAAATTCGATTTCCGGATCCATTGGTATGAAAACCTGTTGAGTTTTGTTCTCATCTTGCGCTTCAAGTTCTGAGATCCCAGTCTTGAAACAGAGAAACTCCTGCTTTGTCTTCTTCTCTGAATGACATGTTCGGTTGTTTTGATCTTTGTCTGCATGAGCCGCTGATGCTTTTCGGAGATAGTAGATGAATAATGTAGCAAGAAAAATGATTCCGATGACTGTGCCTGCGGAGGCTGTAAGGATGATGCAGAATCTTGAATGATGGTTGGCTCTTCTTGAATATAATTGAGAAGGAACTATCTGTGTGTTTCTTGTGGTGCAAGAAACCTTTAAGGGTAATCCACAGAGGAAAGGGTTCCCTTGGAAAGCATTTGGACCGGCGTTCAACAGAACATTGGATTTTGGTATCGAACCGCTGAGATTATTGTAAGAAAGATTGATATATAGAAGCTCCGGGAGATCTCCAAGACTTGTTGGAATCATACCTGAGAAGAAGTTATGACAAAGATCAAGAGTACCTTTCAAATTCATGAGACTTCCTATATCTTCAGGGATTGATCCAGTGAAGCGATTAAAAGAAAGATTCAGCGTCTGAAGATGAACCAAGTTAGAAGCGAACCCAGTTGGAAGATCTCCAGAGAAACGATTGTTGCTAAGAGCCAGCGTTTTCAGCTTCTTGCATCGAATAAGTGAAAAAGGGACCGAACCATTGAAAGAATTCTCCGAAAGATCCAAAGTCATCAGACTTTTCAACCTTCCTATCTCTTCTGGAACCGACCCGGAAAACGAATTACCAGAAAGCACCAAGCTTTGAAGCCCTTTTGGTCCAAAGAGTTCCACAGGTAACGTCCCTTGAAACTCATTGTCTCTAAGGTTAACGTGTCGAAGGGACGAGAGTGTTCCAATGGAAGAATGAAGTGAACCCGAAAGATGTTTGTTGGGAAGACGAATCGAAACAACTCTCAGATGATCATTACATGTAATGCTTTGCCAAAAACAAGGGTTCGAATCTGAGGAGTTCCAGTTGGTAAAAACAGGGTCTTTCTGGTTTTGTAAGGATTGCTTAAAGGAGAGAAGAGCAAGACCTTGATCATTTAGGGAAGTAGCTATGGCAATGAAATGGGTAAGAGTGAAACAGAGAATGAGAAATAATTGAGCCATCTCTAGAGTAGAGAGAAACAATTCTGAATTGAGTAAAGTTTGGCTCCTAATCTATTTCAAAATCATGATTATTTCTCTCTACTCTAAAGAAGCTTTAATCAATAGTGTTGGCTATCCCTGGACTGGGCTAGTTTTCCCAAGTCAACAGTTGTAAATTATTTTCAATTCTGAAATTTAAAGATTTTTGTTCTTTTGTTGAAGAATCTTACATATAAGTCATGCACCAAAGAAAACTATAATAAATGTAGAGAAAATTATATATATATTTCAATTGTATATAAATGGAATTAGCGGCGATTGAGGCGATAATTGGAAACAGTAGAGGCACGTAATGTAAATGTAATGAGGAACAGCTTTTCTAGTTTCTAGTTGTTTAGTGGTGGGGAAATGTATTGACACTTTTACTTCCATATCCTAAAAGTCAATTCTCCACCAGAATAATTGTTGTGCCGGTCAATTTAATTTTCGGTTCGATATGATTTTCTCCAACTTTTTTTTTGGTTGGAGTCTTGAAGCAATGCTATCTAGTTTGGGGAATAAGAGAGTTAACACTTAAACAAACATGGATCGAAAAAATATCAAATACATGAGAAAAAAAAACATACTCGAGGTGAATCTCATGAGTCATTACCAAACATTTCTACTACGAGTATTAAATAATTTTATAAGTTTCTTTGGTATAATTTAACAAAATTTGATTCCGACAAAATACAAGTTGTTTTGAGTTTAGTTAACAAAATATAAGTAAAATTGAAATACAAATAAATAAAACTGTTTGTCAGAAGAGTCTTTCACCTCTGCACACAGAATTGGAAGACCTTCTTTAGGCCATGTCAAGTATTCTTTTGTTATGTTTGGTTTGTCATGATTTTGAGACGGATTACTCCAAACGNAACGAACAATATTTTGACGGGTGATTTATTTTTCAATTTGTTTTTTTTTTAAGATAACGAACAATATTTTGACGGGTGATTTATTTTTCAATTTGTTTTTTTTTCTTCTTTAATCTCTCGTCATATTAATTGTAAGACCACTATTTACTTTAATTTAAATGTGAAATTGAAAAAAAAAAATTTAAATACACATAAGTAAATTAGAAAATATTTCGTGAAATGATTTAAATACACATAAATACTCGACTTTGATTTTCACTTTGAGTAATTTTTTTCGATCCAAACTTCTTTTTTTTTTTTTTATAATTCAGAGGTAAATCTCAGACATATAGAAAAGCCCAGACTAATTCCATGGGAAAAGTGCAGCCCACGGATAGATCTTCTCTTCGGATATGCAAATGAAATTAATAGATTTTTTACAGAAAGAAATATTTTATCATGATTAATATACACCTAGGTATACATAAATACATTAAGATACAATAACAAATAAACCGCTTACAAGTTACAACAATGTGAAACTTAAAATGCAAGCAAAAAACTTTTAGTCACTACAACAAGGTAAACTAAACTCCTCATTTTTTTAAAGAGGGGTTATCTCTTTTCCGGCTAAAAAATTTGACCAAGTTCGGAACTTTCTTCTTCTTCTTGATTATAAAGTAACTCGGAGTCCCTCTGTTACCTGATGAGTACCTTCTCGTCTTCCCTCCCTGGACCGGATTGAATTTCCCGCTCAGCCTCATCGATTTTCTTACTGGTTTAGGAGAGATCAAGCCTTTGTCTTTGTCTTCTGAGTTTTCCTTGAACTTCTGAATCTCGTTCTGGACCAGTCTCTTTATCGATAGCGACCTCTGCATTCTAAACGATTCCCTCTCTTCTTCCAACATTGTTTTTCCACTCTCTCTCTTTAGAGTTTCCGTCTTAATCAAAATCGCCTTAGTGCTAGCCTTGAGTGCTCCGACCCACGCCATTGCTGCTTCCACTTTCTTCTCTGCAGTTTCTTCTGCGTGACAAGCTTGTCCACTCAAATACTCGTACTCGAATCTAGAGATTGTGATGGTTGAATTACGGCGAGATTCCATTTCTCTAGTTTCCATTGCTTTCTCTACCATTGATTCAAGCTTCTCGAGAGCTAAAACCTCTGCGTTCTTCGCTTTCTCAAGCTCATCCAACTTGGAAAGCAACTCTTTTTCCTTTCCGCCAAATCCTATTTCGGTTTTACGTGTTTCATTCTTGATGATCGTTGCTTCTTCTTTAAGATTAAGCTCCTCTTTCTTTGCAGCTTCTTTATCATTCTTTAGTTTCTCGAACGAACAAGTTAAATTGTCAGCAAGAGAACTGATTCTTTCTTCAGCTGCAGATACTGCTTCTAATTTAGCTTTCGCCATAAGCAGCTTCGAATTGAGTCTCTCAATCATTGCATCATCCTTTTGTATGATCTTATCAAACCGAGCTGTTTCTTGTTTGACTTCGTTGAGTTCTTGCCTCAATGAATCCATTATATTGACGAGACAAAAGTGTTCTGCGTTAATAGAAGCGAGTTCCGCCTTCTTCGCTTCTGTAGCTTCCGTAACTTCTTTCAAAACCGACAAATTGTCCTTTTCTCTTTCGAAAGAACGGTTTTTGGATCTCGACATACTATCATTCGTCTGAACCTTCCTCTCCATGTCCTTAACAAGCTTTAACTGAATTTCTAGCATCTCGATATCTGATAAAGTCTCAGATAACACATTCTCAATATCCTTTGATCTCTCAATCTCTCTCATCATTTCCCTCATTCTCCTTTTCCGTTTCTCCAACGACTCAAACGCTTCCTTCCTTTCTCTCTCTCTCTGCTCTTCGACCTCTTTACGTTCCTTTAAAGCCTCTATCTTGGCCAATTCAACCAAAACATGTTCTTCGTTCGCAACATCAACCTCTAACTTAAGACTCTCCAGCAACTTCAAATTCTCTTCCATTTTAATCCCTAACTCCGTTACTTCCTTCTCCGCCACAGCTTTCTCTCTCAAAAAATATGCTACATCAAGCTTAAGCTTACTCAGTTCTTGCTTCACATCCTCTAATTCCCTCATGATTTGAGCATACCTGCCATTTCCATCAATCTTTAACTTATTCGCAGCTTCACTATCGATTTTCCGAGACTTTAGCCTGCGATTTGATTCCTCTATAAGTGAATTAAGCTCCTGCACAGTCTTCTTCGCCTTACTTAGTTCTGCTTCCGCTTTAGCTTTTGCAGACTCAGAAGCTCTTCTGCTCTCTCTGTAAATTCGAAGTTCCCTCCCTGACTTATGCAAATCCTCCACAACCGAAGGAGACGACTGTTAACAAAACAGAGAACAAAGACAACCCAATAAATTCATCAAAATCAAAGCTTTAGCAAACAAACAGCATTTTTTGCACAAACTATGAAAGAAATTACACAATTTGGTATCTAAAGAATTGATCTTTGGTTTCACCTTATCGACTGGCAAATCCAGCTGAGGAGATACGCTTCGAGTAGCTCTTTGTCCATACATGTTAATGGCGGCTTTCACTGATCCGATTCTTCTTCCTCCACCTAAATTCCCTTCGGCCATTTATGGGTTTCTACTGAAACATAGAAGAATTCAGCCAGAATCTCAAATTGGAAGATCTACCCAGCAAAAACCCTAAAACTGGCAAAACAAATTCAACCTTTTTCTTAGAAAACAAAAATTACAGACACAGAGTGACACATAAATCCCCAGAAATTTTCAGCTCAAACTGGGTTTAGCGATGAGAAGAAAGGAAATTTTCTTAAACGAGAACTTACAGGTGAATGAGATGTTGGAGGAAGAGAAAGATTGTTGTTATGTGTAGCAGAGAATAAACGGAGGAGAAGGAGATGACTGGCTCACGTCGTGTCTGCTTTCTTATCATTTTTGTTCTCTCTGGAGAATTTATGAAACTTTGTTTCTTCTGGAAATTGATCTTGAGGCCTAGGATACCACAAGTAGCACAAACATATATGACATGTGAAAGAAGCCGAAATAACAAAATTGAGTAGTAGGCAAATATGGTTAAATGTGTAGGCCTACTCAAATAAACATATATTGCATAAAGTAAATCGTGGAGTCGTCTGATTGGCCTATCAGCAGGATCAGTAAATGTGAATTGACCACAAGATTTCCAGTGCCAAAAGTTGCTAAAAGAAGTTGCATAAGTCACGGTCAGATTCTACTCCATGATCTTGGCTTTCAGCTAGAGATGGGCTGAGTTTGAAGGCTGGATCGTGGATATAAATCTTCAGTTTTGTAACCATTCGATAGGTTTTCTACTCTCGCAAAATCTGGATTACGATCAGCGTTTAATTGTCTAGAAATTGCATATTTTATAATCAGTTCAGTCTAAAATAACAATTATCAGGGGCGGACGTATGTTACGACCAACGGGGTCACGTGCTCCCAACTAAATTTTTTGTTTCTCTAAGTAATTAGCTTAAAATCTATGATAATGCCCCCGATTAACTCAAATTTCATAGTAATGACCCCGATTAAAAGTTTTCCTAGATCCGTCTCTGACAATTATGAACATTTCATCTCTCCGGTTTTTTCTATCAGAATTCAAGTTTACCTCTATGCAAAAAGTTGAGAAAAGTGGTCCAATGAACCTCTTTGGCAAAATAACAATTAAAAAAAAAATAGAAAATTAGAAGAAAAAAAATTAATTTTGATTTATTTTGTAAGCATTAATTTAACACGCACGTGTATGAAGATATTAGCTTATCGACCTTTAGCCTCAGGGTTTTTTTGCATGACAGCCAATTACTTTCACGTTGCTTAATGCTTAATGAGGTAAGACACGTACATCACGCAACAATACCATGCAATACTAGCCCTTTATTACTTCATAAAATACCCAAACAAATCAAAAATGGTCCTCTAAGAAAATAAAGGGTAACCCAAACAATTTCGCTATAGATAAAGGTAAAAAATAAATTGAACATGAAGATCATACCATTTGTGCTCATCGCCTTCGTGCTGCTATTCTTGGCACCATGTCCAGGTCCGACCAAAGTCGCCGGCGCAGGTAACTTGGGAAAACCAAAGTGTGCTGAAAAGCAGCTCGAGGCTTGCCGGTGGTTTATCACTCAGGGTGCACCACCGGAGTATCAATGTTGCATGAGGCTAGATGAGCAAAAGCATTGTTTGTGTCAATACATGGTCCAACCTGCGTTTAAGGCGTTCATTAGCTCGCCAAACGCACGCAAAATCTTGAACACTTGTGGTATTCCTTTCCCCAAATGTTAGATTTAGGGATTTGTATATATGTAAATAAAAGAATAATAAATAACGATTATACTAAACGTCTTTGTAAAAAAACAATATACTGGTTGGTGTTAATGTCATAGCTTTATTTATATCATTTTTTGTTTTGGTTCTCTCTAGAAAAAATAGAGAGAATTTATGAATCTTTGTTTCTTTTGGACATTGGCATGAGGCCGAGGATGCAACAAGCAGCACAAACAAATGAATGAGAGCACTGAAATAACTAAAAGTAACTAAAGACCGCCATATCAATATAACTAACACCTTTTTAAATATAAATCAGTAACTTTCTGACGACCACCGTCATTAGTAATAGGTTTAATGAGCATTAATTGTCTCGTAAGAATTCCATTTAAATGATATGCATGCTAAGTAGCAAGTAACGATATATATGTACCTTACTTTGTTTTTAATCAGAAGTTTCGATTATTTAGTCTATAATTTGTTCAGATAAAAAAAAACAAAGCATATTAAACTGGATTAAATCAAGGGGTCTGCCTCACTCTTGAGATTAATCGGAAGCCGCTACAACGATCTGAACACCCAATACTAATAAAATTTAAAAAAAAATTCCAAACAAAAATCAATTATCTCTTTATCGTTGACACATTCATAAACTTTAGTTTTTTTATCCTCTTTAGTATATAGGTCTATATGTCTTAGCCCCTTAGTAAGCCCTAATTTAATACGTGTGTCACTATTACATTTTTGTTGTCCTCTTCAACTACTTATTTTCGACCTTTATTTTTAGGTTCTTTTTGCATGACGGCTAGTTGCGTTCACGTTATTTAACGATGTAAGAACACATGCATTTTGCACTATGCAATGCAATGTGAACCCATACCTCAATAAATACCAAAAACAAGACCTCAAATGTTCCTTAGAAAAACCATAAAAATACAATCAAAATCCAAACAATCTATCATAGACCTAAGTAGCTAACTAATTAATTAGACATGAAGATCTTGGCACTGGTACTCATCGTTTGCGTGATACTTTCGACATCATTTCCAGCTCCCATCAAAGCGGCAGACACCGCGGTGGGAGCGGCATGTGACCCAAAGCAGCTTCAGCCTTGCCTGGCCGCGATTATGGGAGGAGGACAACCGTCAGGTCCTTGTTGTGCAAAGCTGAAAGAGCAACAACCATGCCTGTGTGGTTTTGCTAAGATCCCTGCGTTTGCACAGTACATTAGCTCTCCCAATTCTCGCAAAGTCCTAGCCGCTTGTGGTGTTCCTTATCCAAGTTGTTAAAACTCTTGAGATTTTATGAATAAATAAAGAGTAAAGAAGATAAATAACATTATATTAAACTGTTCTATGAAACAATATAACCGTTTGCTTTCAAAAAAAAAAAAAAAAACAATATAACCGTTTGTATTAATGTAATGGTTTAATAAATAAAGTTTATTTTCTTACCTTTCTCGGGTGAACTGGTAACGAAATGCCAAAACACTCCAAAAGATCAATTTCATTTTTTAAATGATTAAATTGCACAACTGATGTATACATTTTTAAAAAAATTTTGTAGTTTTGGTACAAGTTGCAGTCATGACTCATGTCAATATAATGACTCTGAGCTTGAAAAATTGGTGGAAGAAATATAATCAAGATTAATAAACAAGCAGACGGATAAGAAATAGGTGTACGGAAAAAATTGTCGTATATATTTAAAATATAAATGTTTGTTGTTTTAAATATTTGAGCGTATTAATCCATCAAGGAGTTCTCCATGAATTTTTCACAATAAAAATAAAGAAAAATTAAATAAATTCATGAAAAACTTTTGTCTAAGTTACATGGCTCTTTATCATTGGTTTAATTTTTTTATTGATAAATCAATATCTACTAGTTTAAAACATCGATTATATAGCTAGTATATGATTATTTTTCATTTTACTTTTTTTTTCAAAATTCATAAAATAAAATTATCTATTTATCAAATTCTATTATGTATAACTTTAAATTATATATTGATATTATTTTTAATTAATGTTAATTTAGATTATAACAAAAATATTAATATTTTATTCATGAGAAATTTAATAGAATATCTTACTAATGGAGATAAGAATTCATAAAAAGTTTTTCAAAATAAAATATATTAATACTCATTGGACGCCTAACGAATTAATCAAAGATTAGATGTGGATTAATTACCTTCAGAATTTTCTATCAAAAAAAAAAAACAACCATAACTATTGGAAACAAATATGACGAGCTACCTTGAAAATGTTAAATGATGTGATACCTTTAATTAAAATTTTAAAACCATTGTATGTTTTCTATTTAGACCATGAAAAAAACGTGAGACAGGTTTAGAACATCAACAATTTAATAATCATCTAATCAACATCAACATAAATAGTAAACAGTAAAAGGTGAAGAGAGCCAATAATTGTTGAAAAAAAGAAAGAAGAGAGAGAGCCTTGTTATAAATTCACCTTCCGTTTTCTCTCCCTCTCTCAACTCAAAACATATACTCCAACTTTTAGCGTCTCAGGTCAAATCAGAGATGGAGAATCCTAGCCTGAAAGATCTCTCTCAGATCCTCCCTCGCGTCCTTGTCGTC
Source organism: Kernera saxatilis (assembly GCA_900406395.1). Classification (NCBI taxonomy): domain Eukaryota; kingdom Viridiplantae; phylum Streptophyta; class Magnoliopsida; order Brassicales; family Brassicaceae; genus Kernera; species Kernera saxatilis. The sequence continues at coordinate 118 of OVAY01002610.1, read as the reverse complement.
TCTAGACGCACCCTTCGCAAGAACAAGTTTGTCGATTTCGTCGGTAATATATATATATAGTCCTTTTTGTTGGTCGATAATTGAGTTTTCAATAATGTTAAGTTAGTCAAGTTTATAC
>OVAY01002609.1:0-16442 GCA_900406395.1 Kernera saxatilis | reverse complement strand
CACATGTCACTCATAGGAGTGATGAGGTGTCACACTATGGAGAGACCCCTTTCTCCTTTTATATATATGCTTTGTGTCTATCTACATAATTTTTTTTTTTAAAACGCAACAGCATATATTTTCCTCTCACAAAAATTAGTATTGTTCAATTTTAAATGCTAGGTCCATAATAATATTTTTTATACTTTTATTACCCATTCTGAGGAAATGTTTCTTAAATTAAAGTGTAGAATGTTTTTTTTTTCTTTTAACATCTGCTGTAGAATGTTACATAAATATACTGTATTTGTTAACAAGACATCGATTACTTTTAGTTTTTGACAACAAGACATCGATTACTTTTTTCAAAAAAAAAGACATCGATTACTTTTTCTTCCAAAAAAAAGAATCCTTAATTAAATTAAGATGCGTGTTAATTAAGTGAACAGCCCAATGATTTCCGTTTGTCGGCGAGTGATGTTAAAGCTTCGTGATAGTGACACTTCTCTATTACATTAATTTATTTGCAAAACATAAATATATTCAATCTTGTATTTGCTTTATCAACATAATAATCTTCATAATTTAATTGGCTTTTCGATCTTATTGTAATCAACATATGGCAGAAGCAAACGAAAACGACAGTGAGGAGTAGCTTATGCATTACATATAATATATATAGAGTAAGAACTAAGAAGAGAAGACAAGAAATTTTACGAGTTATTGAACGGTTGACTTGAGAGAACAGCTCATATATTCTCTTTTGTTAGCTATAAGATATATAATGCATGTTAAGCATGGCAACTATTCGTTCGTGTTCCGAATTTAGCACACGAGAAATAAGTTATTAAAATTTGATATATTATATTTACAACAATTAAGAAAAAGACAAAAAAAAATACCAATTCCTTCAAACTTAAGAAAGTAACTCATTTATCGGATTTAGGATTTAGTTTTTATAGTTTAAAATTTGATTTTTTTTTTTTTTTGTGTTTAAGGTTTTGAGTTTAAAGTTTAGTTTTTATAGGTTTTGTGATTTTGTTTTTAGGCTTTAGGTTTAGTTTTTAGAGGAGCTTTCTTAAAGAAAAACTCCTCCACTTGGAATTCTATAAAATTGAAACCTTAATTTTCAGAGTTAAATCTCATGTTAATTTCTTTCTTTTCATTATATTATTATCGTTATAATTTTATATTTTAAAATGCCCCAAAAAGTGAAATCGATCCGTACGAAGGTGACTCTCACCAATGATAAATGAATAAATATCTCACTCTTGAGATATTGAGGACATGAGACTAGTCGAGTAGTCGGGTACACGCTACAACAACTTCAAAGACAAAGACAAAACATTTGGATACCATAATGATTTAACATAAAAGTACGCATAGTGGGATTTAAAATGTACTAGTATTACTTTGGTTGTAAAAAAAAAATGTATATTTTTCTCCTAAATACATTGAAGTTGATGATGATGATGATGATGATAGTTTTCAATCATGCATGAACGTATTCGAATATGATTCAATTTTGGGAGAAGGAATTAATATTATATACAATTAAAGTCGATTATTCTCCCGACATACGTGTTTTGTTCAAATTAGTTCTTTTTTTTTTGTTAGAATGTTCAAATTAGTTTATATGAACGCAGAAAATGTTAACTGGCTTATTTTGTAATCCTTGATAAGCACTTTTGCTTCGTTTAATTTTAAATTTTTAATGCAGATTGATTTTGTGTAAAATGGTTTAGAGATGAAACCCACGAGTGATAATGTTCAAATTAGTTTAATAGTATAATCGAAAGAAACTCGTTAAAAGCTTATCGTATAATATATGGTTTTCCATATATTAGTTTAACATGCAATTGCAATTCGAAAGTCTTTTCATATAATATATGGTTTTCCTGTAATTCAATCATTTGATGAATTGTTTAATCAAAAGTATCTTATCGACAGCTTCGTTACATGATATCATACAATAGAAATCAAATAGCCAAGTTATTTATTGTGTTCGATTATGGGACATTTCTTGTCGGTATTGTTTTTTATAACCGAAATATAAACTATCTAGCTACTTCTTTCGTCTTGTTGGTTCCTGCATGAACAATGCATTGTACAAGCGATTCCATCGTTGAAGGCTCAATAATTTCGAATGAACTAACAATTAATTATTTGATGATTGGCAAACAACTCTTCCTTTTCTCCAATTTTCGTGTGTGGTATACAAAATTATTATTTTTTGGTCAACTAAAATGGATTTTGGTGATACCATGACTTTTTGTCGTTTTATCCTATCTTTTTTTTTTTTTTTGGTAGTGATTGATTCTTATATCAAATTATAATGTGAAATAATCAGAGGATTATGCTATAAATAAATTGTTCTGGTTAAGTGTTTCGTATTCTTTTCTTTGATTTTTGTATGACTTCGGTTAGTTTGTCTTTTACGGCTTGCGCCATTGATATATATTTTCCACCTTTTCGATGTTGTAAGAATTGTGATTTCTTAATGTTGGAGACAACACTATGATCTACTATTGCTGCTGAAACAGCTGTCTCTTATTGTTTAATTTTCTCTCAATAATAATGAAGGCTCTGGGAAATTTCAAAACATGGTTGCACAAGTGATGCACTTGAATACCTCAAAATTGTGAAGGATAAATTCCAAGATAAACGTGAAGTATATGATGAGTTTTTTTAAATCATGAACGAATTTAGAGTTGCGAGTTATAACTTTTTGGCTCAATGTTAATGCTTGATTTTGCACCTTAATTAATTCAATTCCAATCTACACACTATATACTCTTTATGATTTATGTGGAATGAAGAATATGATAGTATTTTCATTGTAGAATTCATACTTGTAGTGTCATATTAAGCGTGAAAGAACTCTTCAAAAGGCAAAAAGAGCTGATTTTAGGTTTCAATACATTCTTACCAAAAGATTTTAAAATAACTCTCGACGATAACCAAACTAAAAAGTATGTTGAGTTTGAGGAAGCTATTAATTTTATCAGCAAGGTCAAGGTAGAGCTTTTGATGTGGTGTAACTTATTCAAGCTATAATTAATATATTTCTTTTTTTTTCTTTGCTACTTGCCTCTACAATATCGTTTTCTTTAGACCTTAAAAAAAAAGCATCTTTAGACCTTAATTAGTTCAATTTAGTGTCTACTTTTGTTTCTCGGTAAATATTCTAGATGATAAATAAATAAAAAAATATGTAGAATTAGAAATCTCAAAGACTCGAACGTTTTGCAGTTCTAAACTTTTGTTGCCTTTCTAACAATAGATAGATAAACGATAATGACATAATGTATTTAAATAGAAAAAATTTACAAGAGTTCAACATGTGAATATGTGAGGGAGAGTTTAAACTAAATAGATAAAGAATAATATACCATCTCATTTACTAATTTTAAGGCAAAAGTGAGAAAAAGCCAATGCGAGTCAAATGGAACACAAAAGAGACCCTTAAAGAGTATTGAAGAAAAAGATGAAAGCTTTCATTTTGATTTTCGTTTCGCTTAAAGTTTTACAATTACAATGTCTCAGCTATTTAAACGAAAGTGCACAAAACCCTAAAGTGCCTCAGACAAGTGTCGATACTTAATTAGTGCTGAGATCTGCCAAGATATCAAAACGATTTTCCGTTTTGATAACAAGTTTTGCCTCCGTACATGATTTCACACCGTCGACGTGTTGTACTCTGTTTTTGTCTTTTGTGCGCAGAGATGACCGTTGTTCATTTGCTTCAAACGACGTCGTGAGTTCTGAGTTTGTGTTTGTTTGGGTTTTGGGCTTCCAAACTTTTTGGGACGAAGGTGATGTCTTTGTCGTTTTTGAGACACGATTTGAAGCCTCGGTCTCTGTTGGAGTATTTGTCTTGACAACCCCCCTCAAATTTGAAGAGAGGCAAAAGCACCAAACAGCAAAGACTTGGTGAAAATATCAGCAAGCTGAAGATGAGTCGGAATGTGTTTGACAAGCAATGAACCATCAGCCACCCTTTCTCGGACATAGTGATAGTCGAGCTCAAAGTGCTTTGTTCTTGAGTGAAATGTCGGATTTGCTGTGAGGTACGCTGAAGATAGATTATCACCGTAGAGTTCAGGTGTTTGAAAGAGAGGAATACCGAGTTCTTTGAGGATAGAACCGAGCCATGTAATTTTTCTAGTTGTTTCTGAGAGGGATCTATACTCTGCTTCCGTGGAGCTTCGAGATACGGTTGGTTGTTTCTTCGAGGACCACGAGATGATATTTGAGCCGAGAAAGGTGCAATAACCACCAATTGATCTTCTTATTGTTTTGCAACCTGTCCAATCAATGTTGCTATATGCACGAAGAATGCAATCAGTGTCATTATTCAAGGAGAGCCCCATAGTAATTGTACCTTTCAAGTATCGAAATATACGTTTCAACAAGTTGAAGTATGAGACTGCGGGAGTATGCATCTTTTGGCAGACATAATTCACTGAAAATTGCAGGTCTGGTCGAGTGAGAGTCCCATACTATTCTCATTCATCTGCATAAGAAACTGTTTGTTTTTTTTCAAGCAAATTTTCTACATTCCATTATGTAAACAATAAATTAGATTCGAAAACTTGGGTAAATATATATCAACGATGGTAATTCATATTTTGACCAAAAAAACAAATTTTCATGCATTTTATGAACACTTCCCATTATTTCCCTAAATGGGTACGTTCATCTTCAAAAAAGATTTAGCTAATCTTCATTAATTTAGCATATGTTTTTTTTTCATTGCAAGCCTGTCAAATGATGACAGCTAACAACTCTTCGTTTTCTCCAATTTTTGCGTGTGATCTACAAAATTATTATTTTTGGGTTAAATATGATATATGGGTTTGGACCTTCAGTCCTAATCGCCAAAATCTGAAATCATCCGTTGCTAGTACCAAAATATGATGTAAAGCATCTTTGTCAGTGAAAATTAAATTAGGATTACAACAAAACCAGCCAGCACTAAATTCACTAATTCAACGCACTATTGGTAACAATCAATTTGTTTACGTTAGATAACCCTTTTTCACCACAAGTTTTTTAGAAATTTGGGTCTTATAGTTACAGGATGATGAAGTACTTTTATCTAATCGGTAAAAAAATTATAGTTCAATTCAATTTTGAATTGAATATATATATATATATATATATTAGTTCAGATTATATTTCATTTTATTTTTAAAAATAATTTTTTTAAAAATTAGTAGCTAACAATTAATTATTTTACTTTATTATATCAAACAATGTAATTCAAATATATTTATATAAATATTGAAAAAAAAAATCATGAATTTTCAATGAATTTTGGTTTATTAGATTTGGTTTGNTTTCAATGAATTTTGGTTTATTAGATTTGGTTTGCTAAACTAAATATGGTTACTATTCAAATTTCTGGGTGCAAAAAGTATAAAAATCAGTTCATGAATAAACTTTGATACAAGTGACATAAAATAGAATGATTCAATTTGACTTCGATTATGGGGTTCCAACAAATTATATTGGTTAAAAGGAAAAAAAAAAACACGAGTCTCATGACTTAACCATGAGTAGTCTTTGGTCCCAGCTAACATTGTCTATTTTCTCTTAAAAGTGAACATAGAAAAAGAAAACATAAAATTCAACAAAGTCTTCTTTTTTCTGAAAGTGACTTTCTTTCTTCTTCTCAGTCTGTTTTAGAGCCTCTATTTATTTCTTAAGTCTCTGCACATCTCTGTTACTTCATTTTCTCAACCTTTCTCCCTTTTTTTTTTTTTGACTAAAACAACCTTTCTCCTTCCTTTTCTCAATCCATTAATCTTTCTCTTTCTTCACTAAAAAAAAAACACAAGTTTTTTTCATTGTTCCTTTGCACAGCATTGCAACATGGGGAGACATTCTTGCTTTTACAAACAAAAGCTGAGAAAAGGTCTCTGGTCTCCTGAAGAAGATGAAAAGCTTCTCAGTTACATCACAAAACATGGCCATGGTTGCTGGAGCTCAGTCCCTAAACTCGCAGGTCAAAACTCTTTCTTCTCTGAAAAAAAATGGTAATAATTTGTGATTTTCCTTTAATCAATTTACAGAACCAGATGTGTCTGAATCTACAGGTCTTGAGAGATGTGGTAAGAGCTGCAGACTCAGGTGGATCAATTACTTAAGACCTGATTTGAAAAGAGGAGCTTTCTCACCAGAGGAACAGAATCTCATCATCGACCTTCATGCTGTCCTCGGAAACAGGTAACAATCATAACAATGCTCTGTTTCTGAAACAGAGTATGTTCTGAAATCCCCTGTTTTTTTTTGTTTATACTCTGTTTTTAAAACAGAGTTTTTTTTTTTTTTTTTATATTTGATTTTTGGTTTTTTTTTTGTATCAGATGGTCACAAATTGCTGTAAGGCTTCCGGGAAGAACCGACAACGAGATCAAGAACTTGTGGAATTCGTGTATCAAGAAGAAGCTGAGGCAAAAAGGGATTGACCCTAATACACATAAACCTCTCTCTGAGGTTAACAAAGACTACAAGTCGTCTCCAAGTTTCTCCTCGGAAACTAATCAAGACTTCTTTGTCGAAAATCCGCCTGATTTTTCCAACTACTTGGCGTTTCACAAGCTAAACTCCAACTCGAGCCTCGAAAACTCTGTTTCCATCGACAATTCACTCTGGTCCATGACCCCTACGCAACTCAACATCGATGGTTTTGTCTCAAACGCGGTTTTCGAGACTCAAATATGCGTGAAGCCCTCGGTTATTCTTCTTCCTCCTCCAGACAACACTTCAAGAACTGTCTCTGGAGGTGATCATTTAAAAGTGACAGAACCTAATTGGGAATCAAACTGTGGAACCACGATCAACAATACCTTGAGCTACCTCGAAAATCCTGGATACGAAGAAATGAAATGGTACAACGAGTATTTAAACGCATCGTACGCGAAATCAGAGACGGACTTCAACTCCAACACTGACTTTCCTTGGAGCCAAAGTCAAGTTAGTGACGTGTTCCCTAAGGATCTTCAGAGAATGGCCATCTCTTTTGGTCAGAACCTTTAGCCATTGCTTTCTCTTTTCTGAAAATAGTATTTACTCTGTAAATTCCATTTGGATACTATATAAATTCTTTATGAGCAAATCTTTTTGTTAAAAAAGATAATGATGCTTTTGTCAAATCAAAAGTTGTGTATTTTGCTTAATCTGTTAAAAGAAGAAAGAAGGACGCAAATGCGTGTATGACTGATTTAAGAAACTAGTTTCCTTGAACTCATTGTGGTCCAAAGTCACATCTTTCACCATTGTTTAGACTTCAGAGCTAAAATCAGTTAAAAGACAACAAAAAAGATAAACAAAAACAAAATTGGGGAAAAAAAACTCAAAAACTAAATGGTACAAAAGTTACTAAACTAAATATTCTTTGTAAAGTCAACATCTTTTGTTTCACTACTTTGTCTTCCACGGCTTTTTAGAAAAAAAAATAATAATAAAGAAAATTTGGTAAAAATAAGAAATTAGGTAAATTACATTGATAGTCGATTATCACTTTTCCACCATTGCTCCAATTATAGCATTTGTTTCTTGAAAGTTGAAAATTTAAGAAAAAGTGTTGGTTTCCAACTTTATAAAAATGTCACTCCGCCAAAAAAAATTTTCAATATCTAATCGTCGATATTTTATCTTTCTACATTCATATTACCATATGAATTCATGCATATCTAAAAGACCGCAACTCATAATCAAACGAATATGAAAAAAAAAAATAGAAAGTTATAATAATATAAGAGAAAACATCGGATCAGCGACCATTGGCCAACCTGTGCCATGTGTAAACAATATTTTAATTTAGTTTTTAGATGTTTTGGTGAGCTTATATACATAAAATTTTGTGATTTTGGCGCAAATGGTCGTACGCTTAACTCGTCTACGTGATAAACATTGTAATGCCTAATGTGGAGCAAATTACATCATAGCTAACATACTACACATGTCTTCAATCGAATGTAATGGAGGTTATGCACATAGACAGTAATTTTGGGAGAAGATATCAAATGGATTTATTTTCTTTCATTTTTTGCCTGAATAAATGGATGCTTCTATTTTTTTTTAAACAACATTTTAAATTGCCAAAGATTAAAAAACTAATTATCCTTTAAAGACCAAATTGTGACAAGTCTTGTCACAAGGATAAGCACAGTCTATGAGCTTTGCTCCTCCTCTTTCGAAATACCAATCTCCCACAGCTACTGCAATCCCCTGTTTTTTGTATATACATACAACAAACATCATCAATATTTGGGATTAGATCATACTAAATAACAAAATTATCGCAACTAGTTTTCCGAAAACAATATGATTAAATCTAAAAAGATCTTTGTATTTTGGTGACCAAACTATCCTTGTCTCTAAAATATTTTAGTTATCAAGTCTAAAAATATTTTATGTTAATCATGAACAAGTGCTAAATTTGATAAAAACAAAAGTTCAAACAACAGTGGTAGCTAAAAGTGTACTTTTGGATATTTTCCAAAATGTTTGTAGCTTTTCAAAGGGTTATGAATCGAAAGACCAAAGCGACAAATGTGATTTTGTGGTTTGTATTGTGATTCATGAATCAAGATCAATAGTAAAAAAAAACAAATAATATCTGCTTACCTTGTTCTTAACCGCAGGGGAGTTTTTGGAATACCATGTGTCATACCTCTCTGTTTGGCAATGAGCAAAGCACGAGTTAAGAAACATTCCGTTCTTACTCGGCTTTGCGAAATCTTTGATCAAATTCACCATACGAGACCTGAAATCTGTAACACAAAATTCAAAAGCAAGAACAAAACAATGATACATTAGCTTAGTTGGTTATTCAAAATCAAGAACATTATTATAAGCTCATGTTTTGACCTTGCAAGAATTGGATCTGAGATGCATTGCACTTGGCGTAATTAAGTCTACAATCATGCCAACTTCCACTTGGATCTGCAGATTTAGGAGCTAAACTCTCTTGGATCTACACTAATACAAAATATTATTATTAAATACACATTTTTCTTTTTCTTTTTGTAGATAAATATAAAAGAAGAGAACAAACTAACCTGCCATGAATCATAAGCAGCATTTAGAATAAACAATGGAGTCTTGATTTGGTTTATTAGGTTTTGTGGGAAAAAACACTGCAAATATTGAAGCATTGAGTACATTTCTGAGGACATCAAGCTCACTTAATTTTATTATAAAGATAGTAAGATGAGAAGAAATACCGAAGTTGGATTAAGACGGTTTATACAATCTTTATTGAGCTTTGTTTCAAGATTCTGTAGAAACATTACCACAAATTTTCGATTAGTATTCTCGATACAAAGTGTTAACGCATTGCAAAAGTTCTGTGTTCTTACCTGTAACTTTACCACACCAGCATATAATCTCCTAAGAGATCGACCTCCAGACACATCGATGCTTCAGTTACACAAATTACAAAACCAGTCAATAAATATTAACCAAAGTCATGACTTGTTATTGAAGGAAACTAGCAAACTACTCACGCATCGAGGAAAAAGCCAGCATCACTCAGACATTTCACTCTGCTGGAAGGAGGAAACATATTTCCGAAATCATCACATCGTAAAATCGCAGCAAGACCTCCAGCAGAACATCCAGAGAGCAGAGCCTAATGTACATTGTGATAATTACATTGCGTCAAATTCAACACGACACACGAAAAAACAACTTACTTGCTTGGCTTGACGCATTCCTTTCGCCATCAAATCTTCCATAGCAGCGAACCATATTCGTTTTCCTCTAAACTGAAGTTGCGCAGCCTAATTTATAGCAAAAATGGCATTATAACAATCAATGTTACACAAGAAGTTATCAAGTTTAGTTTATGTTTTAGGCTAAGCTAACCTTATTTTCGCTGTCTCCACTAAATGATCCACCATCACAATACCGAACTTTTACTCTGTTCCAGTTATAAAAGTCTTGCAAACAAACACTTGTATTATCAACCAAACACAGTGATAAACATCATATAGACAGTGAAAGCTTTAGAGAATATAAACCTGGATTTTCCACTGCTTTATCACTTAGAATTCCTGTAAAAGGTATCTCTTTCTCCATATATGTAGAAGATCCACGACGACTTGTTTTGCGGTATACACAATTTCTAATAGTATCACACCATCCACCTCCCTATCAAAACATAAAAAACAATCATGTAAGACTAATATTATTACATCTATTTACCAGAGAAACTATCTTTATGCACAAACCTCTAATTGAACTAGCCAATTGTTTGCTCCTGAACCAGACCCGCGATGTAAATGATATCCGGGAAGACTTCCATCCAAACACACTGCAAGCAAAAAAAAACAAAGATCATCTTATGATATTATGAATCAATATTGAAAAAGTGTGTAACAAGAAAACATATATTATCCAAGGAAATGGAACAGAACATATATAAGAAGATGTTACCAGCTCCTTTAGAAGCAGCAGATTGAATGAGAGTGAGTCCAACCATAGGAAACTTAGCTTCAGAGTAAACATCACTTTCAGTCTGAAACAGCTTTGTTCCATTGAAATCTGTGAACCATTCCATTTCATCAAACTCCATAATCCCATTTACATGGAGGATTGAGAGAATGAGACAAAACAGAGTCAAACTCCATAGAAGCTTCTTCATTTCCATGGAGACACAAGGGTGTTTTCAGACTTGATCAGAAACTTGGGTTTATATGGAAAAGTATATGAGAGAATGAGAGTGACTTAAGAAGAGAGAAGAGAGAGACAGAGAGAGCATTAATTATCAGACGTTTTTTTTATTTTTTAATATAATTAAGAGATAACATTAAATTACAAGACTATGGAGATTTAAGAGGATAGTTAAGTTGCCTTTGACAAAAGATTCCAGATCAAGATCTTGCCCAAAGTAAAATATACTTTGGTTATTTCAGAGATCGCAGAATGTTGCAGACAGATTGCAATTATTTCTGAAGCTGACCAAAAAAAGTCTATTCCTTTCACACACCCACACACAATTTTGTAGCCTTTAAACCAAACAATTGTTAAGATATTTTTAGAAACTTTAGATTCGAAGGAAGCTGCCACTTTCTTTTGTCCTTATTGGTAATTATAGTATTTTGACACTTTGTGAAAATATCATGTATCTCCCTTCCTATGACAATCATATTCTATGTTTAACATAGTCATGACCACTTGATGCAATTCCCTTACGTCCAGGCTTAACCCTACCATAAAGCAAGTAAAACACTTGCTTCAAGTCACATAATATATAGGCCAAATAAAAGGGCAACGTTTATTGAATGTTACTACTTTAGCCAAATGGTTGGATAGTCTCTAATGCATTTTAGAGCTTGAAATCGTTCATATTTCCTACTTTTCCTGGCATTTTATTTTCTTTCGTCTGTAACTTTTTTTTTTTCTAGTGGTGATTTGAATTTGGGAAAGATGATACACTAGTCGTGACCTTGTTATTTCTAATTCTATATATTTTTAAATTCAATTAAATGACATTATGGTAGAATAATGCATTCGTCAGTACTAGTAAACATAATCCATTTGAGTTGTCTTTGTATAAGATTTTTTTTTTTCCGAGTTAAAAGTATCTATGCTCTATGCATAAAAGTTGAACGGATTATCAATGAGAGAGATATGGCCGAAAAACTTAACTATTTGAGGCTAATGAATGAATTTTCTTGTAAAAAAAAAATAAATCTATGCAAATTATCTTTTCATGAACAGTAGACCGTTTTATATTGTTTTACTATTTTTTTTTATTTTTATCATTTGTATTTGTGTAAAATGTCACATATTTGTTGGGTTGGAACAGAGCCGGTCCTGCAAAACTAGTCTTGGGATTTTTGTCCGAACTGTACTGAACCGAGATTTGGTCAAATCGATTTGGAATCGGTTAGTTGAATTGAACCGATCGGCAAACATAAAATAATCTGTTTTTAAAAAAAAATTATTTGATTAAAAAGACAATCATGATTCATTTGCATCGCTATATAAAAGTAAAAAAAAAACCTAATTATCATTACTCATCTACAAGCCGCACCTACTTGTCTCCTTCCTCTCTGTGTCTTTTTTTTTTCTCCGACAAATTTTCTGAACTTAACTATTCTTCGTCTCTGTTTCAACTCTCTTTGGAAAAACAAATGTTTTCACGGATTTTCAGGCGATTCCCACGTACGTCCATGCTTTATATGGTACATCCATCACCAACTAACTCAGTCCCTTCCATGGCCTTCTTCTCTTCTCAGAGATCTCTCAAATCACGTCTCAGAGAAGGAGAAAACCTTTACGGCTTGTTTCTCCTTTCATTCTCGCCGGAGATGGCGGAAATCGCTGCATTGGCCGGCTACGACTTCATTGTCGTTGACCTGGAGCACGGTGTCGGCGGGATTCGAGAGGCGGTCAATTGCATCCGCGCTATCGAGGCAGCAGGATCTTCCTCCGTCCTCAGTGTTCCGGATAATTGTCAAGCTTGGACCAAGAAGGCGCTGGATCTCGGCCCTGACGGCATTATGTTTCCGATGATCGAGACCGGAAAAGCCGCTTCGGACGCTGTCTCGTACTGTCGGTATCGGCCTGAGGGACTCCGTGGTTGTGCTTACACGATTGTGAGAGATTCTAGGTTCGGGTTCGACGAGGAGTATTTACGTAATTACACCGACCAGCTTCTAATTATGTGCCAGGTCCTCGCGTTCGAATACAATCTATTTATTTTCAGTATGGTTGCAGTTTTAATTTATTAGGTAGAAATAAAAAGAGATTGTTAAAGCCGTGGGAATTCTGAATTTTCAGTCCATAATCCCTTTTAAAGGTGGGCATTCGGTTATTCAGTTCGATTGAGGTTATTTGTATTTTGGATTTTCTCGGTTTCTAAAAATTAGGTCTATTCGGTTTGGTTTTTAAAAAATTTAGTTCAGTTCGGTTCGGATTCGGTTCGGTTTTAGACAAGAACTATATAAAAACAAAACTAATTAATTAATTATATTAATATTATAGATTTTTAGTATATTTAAATGTATTTTCTATATATTTAATTAAAATTGTTAATTTTTAATAAATTTTTTATTACCTCGGGTAATTCGTTTTGGTTTCATAAAATTCGGGTTCGGTTATGGTTCGGGTAATTCAGTATTCAACTTCCTATTCTGTTTGGGTTATTTTATAATTTGGTTCGAGTTCGAGTTCGAAAAATTTTGGTTTGGTTCGGTATGGTTTGGTTTGTAAATTTTCCTCACCCCTATACTTCCTAGGATTCAGATTTTAGATAATCCGATTTAAAGAATAATTTTCTGTCTATATTGTATGCTAGTTTAGACTACTTTTTCATGTTTTTTTTTGTTTTGAATCCAGATAGAATCCGAGGAAGGTGTGAAGAACGTGAAGGATATCGTAGCCGTTGATGGGATGGATTGCGTGATGATGGGGCCGAGGGATCTAAGCGCTAGTTTGGGGCTACTTCACGACCCAGGAAACCCGAAGATGAAGTCCGTCATGAGGACGGTTGAGATGGCGGTGCTAGCTTCCGATCCGGTGAACGGCGGAGCTTACTTGGCGGGGATGGCCACGGCTCAAGACAAAGCGGCCGAACTCAGATCACGTGGATATCACATGATACTCGGAGCTACCGACCTGCCTTTGTTAAGAAGGCAGTGGTTGATGACGTCAAGAGTTTTAAGCTTGGGTCTTCGTAAATTTCATTAGATAATCATATACACTACGTGGACTAAAATGTAAGATTGAGTTTCAACAACAAAATCCAAAAAAAAAATATTGAAGGAATTTAAAGGTCTCTTTATATTTTTAAGCATTTACTTAACTAGTATACTTTTTATTAGTTTGTAAATATTTATAAAATTTTACTTGATGAGTATTAACTGTACATAACTAATTATATAGAATATAGCATATTAGTTATACAGCATGTTAATAAAACAAAATTATTATTGTATAAACGATAATTTATTAAATTGAGTATGTTTCATTTTCATGAATTATGTTGTTTGCACCTATCTTAACTCGACCGATCTTACCTAGCCTATGAAATGCTTCAAAGAGACTTGTTGTTTTCACGTCGCTTTGTTGCCGTCTTGTCATATCAGCACTTGGGGTGCCTTGAGAAGGAGTCTTCAGCTTACACAGAATAGCCGGTGATACACATCCAATTTGACAAATATTGATGATACATCGATGGGATGCGCAGCCCGAGATGTGTTTTACTTGTGATTGATCCTGCCCTATGGAGAATTTTGCTTGCTTCTTGCAAAATCCAAATATATGAGGAAATCGAAATGATTCTGAATGAGGAAACTGAAAAGAAATATCAAATATGGAATATGCAATCGAATCCATATGTACAACCCGTGAGGAGATGGGCAGCTTAGTAGGGGAACGGAAGATGCTATGATCAAGGCCCAATCATGTGTTATAATAATTAAGAGGTCTAATTTTTTTATTATTATTTTTGTTTAAAGAATAATTCTAAAAAATATATTGAAAATGGCCACACAAAAAATTATTTGTATTTGTTGTTTCCATAACAAAATTTACAACAAAAGAAAAGAAAAAAAAGTTCACACAAAAACCTTAATTTTTTTTTATTTTTGAATAATAGTTTGAGCCAACGTATGACAAAGATAATTGAGTTCTAATCACATGGGCACGAGGGTTGTGCCCCCGACTACGTAAATGGCAACATATATAGGAGTTTTTTGGGACATAGAGAATTGTCCAGTACCAGACAATATCGATCTCTTTAAGATTCGTGCAAAACTCACATCTGGCATGCAGAATAATGGACAATTCAAGAAATCTATGACTTGGAAATCTATGTCGAATACCTTGGAGGACAGTTTATCAATGTCGAGCACACCAAAAATGTAGTAAGCGGCTTGAAAGACTCTGCTGACAATGTAATCCTCGTCAGAATGATGTCATGGGTGGATAAATACTTACGCCCGCACAATGAAGGTGGAACTGTGCTCGTAATAACTGGAGACATAGATTTTTGCTGCATTATTCATGAGGTGAAAAAGAAGGAGTTTCAGGTTGTGGTTGCTCACAACGAACATGAATCGAAGACTAAAAGATGTAGCGGCTAGAGCTATCCTTTGAGATAAGCTTATTGAAGGATAAATCTAACATGCTCTCTAGTGGGTTGGTAACTTGTTATGTAGAAATCATCTTATCTTTCAAGTAATACATCTTGTCAAATCAGTCATCGAAAGAGTTGGTTCTTAGTTCATCTAACATTGAGAAATTTTAATTTAAGGGTGAGAATGTCTTCATATTGGAGTAAAAGCTGAAAAGCAAAAGCTTAGGTGTGCAAACCATGTGCAAATTACACTAACTATCACATCAATGATTTGAAGTCCATGCTAGATCAAAGTCTTTTGATTTTATTAATTTGGGTTTATCAGTTTATGTAACCAAATTTTTAAATTCGGGTCGGAGATGGGAATTAAATTTCTGTTTAGTTTAGATTTACCAAAATTAAAGTGGTTATTGAGATTGAATTGTTTAAAGTAAAATGTGAATTAGGTGTATCATATATGATCATTAAAGAACAATGAGATTTTAACATGCAAAGTAACAGTCATCTCATCGATCCACCTTTACAGCAAACATAAATTATTAAGGAACAGTGAGATTTATTTGCTTTTATATCATAACTAAAATTGTTGTATAAAATAAATATAATGCAAAATGTAAAAGGATAATGAAGTAAAAAGGCATAAACAGACAATGTGCTATCGGAGATCGACCGCTGATGATCTCTGGTGAAAAAAAAACATGAAGAGAAAGAAACGAGAGTAAACAATCGTGAAGGGACCTCTCTCACCTTGGGCCTCCATGTAGAAGGTGGAGGAACCGCCATCAGTTCAGTCACTCCGAGGTGTTTCCACCTGGTTCTTCAAGTTTTGTTCATAAATTAGAAAGACAGAATAAAAAACTTGAAATGTATGGGTCCGATTGGTAAAGGGCTTTAGATTTTCTGCTGTATGATTTATGCTGTGAGCTTTTTTTCTGTGAGTGTAGAATTTTGGCTGTGACTATTTTAAAACGAAAGCATGATTGATAAATATTATTTTTAAGCTGTAGTAATTATTAAAAAAATATCTAAAATAATAATTCTTAAAAAAAACTTACTAACTCAAAGATTTTGACATAATAATAAATTGATGTCCACATTTACCTAGGAGAATTCCATAAACTCATTGCAACCTCATCATGAAATCTTTCCATATATTGCTTTGAACTTGTCACTTTTAGATTTTTGATCTTTCTTATGCTACTTTTTCTGTTTTTATGAATCATCACTTTTTGTAGGTATGGAAGAGATTTAGGTTTGATTATTATTTATAAGTTTTGAGCTAGGGTATTAGGGAAAATTCTATAAAAATACCCCAACTAAATTTTGATAAGCTTTTTAATACCCAAACTTTTTTATTACTCAG
>OVAY01002608.1:0-16454 GCA_900406395.1 Kernera saxatilis | reverse complement strand
TCGTTGTGTTTCAAAACTATGGTGGTCTATCACCACCGAACCAGATTTCATCAGTTCATTTTCATCATTAGTTCCGCGCCAAAGTCTTCTTCTCACCTTCAGAAATAAATATGATGAGCAAATCTTATGCTTGCTGCCATATGATGAGAATTATTCTGATGTGAACAATTTTCATATCAAGCCCCCTAAAAAAAATGCTAAATACATGTACCTAAACACTTCTATCAATGGCTTGATCACTTTCCGGAGTTATACAGAGATTATAATTTTGAATCCCAGCATGAAAGAACATATAACTATAAACTTGCCCACACCTAGAATTGCTAAGCATGCACAAACCCTTTTAGGATACGATCCTACGGAGAATACATATAAACTACTATCGATGGCATCTTCTTCCGCGAAATGGAAAACATATCAAAAGCCTCAAATTCTTACATTAGGATCTCAAGAACCATGGAAGGTGACCGAGAATAGCCCTTTACATTATCCTACACATTGTGAATATTATTGCATCAACGGAGTTGTGTATTATCGAGCAGATATGTCCTGTGAAGAAGACTATCATAGCATGAAACATTCTCATGATGTAGTCATTCCAGTTATCGGTGAAGACATCGATATGTGGATAAAACAAATCATTATGAGTTTTGATGTGAGTTCTGAACAGTTCAAATCAATCGACATACCTGGTCGTGAGCGCGGATTTGGAGGAATGGTTGACAACTCTATAATGAGTTACAAAGGAAAATTAGCATGGGTTTGCTCTAATTCAAATTTTATCAAAATATGGGTTTTGCAAGATGCTGAAAACCAAGAATGGTCAGTTGAAACATTTGTTTTGTCTTTTCCTCAGAAAGATTTGCTCAGGAGTGCTAGGTTAAATGGTGCCACTAGTACGGGTGAGTTCATCTATGTCACGAATAGATCAAGACTCTTCAAAGATATATCTGCTTTTTATTATGATCCGGTGAGAGAGAGTATCATCAGATGTGTCGAAGGACTTAAATATGAGAAATTTAAGCGCTTATATGAATCTAGTGACGATGGGATGTTTTGTCTCAGATCTTTTCCGGATCACATTGAAAGTCTCGTGTCTCCAAAGAACTTTATGTGTCCATCCTTTGTCTGATTCTTTCATGTGTTTTAGCTTTTGTTGTAATCTTGTTTAATTCATCTCATTTGGCGTTTTAATGTATCATTATAGTTTTTGAAATTACCTACTTATATATAAATATTAAAAAAATTACGAGATATTTTCATTTCAAATATAAGCAAATGTCACCTACTTTGTTTTGGATAGAAAAATAAAAACACTGAAAAACCGTTTTTAAATTCATTAAAAGAAATTTCAAATTTGGATTGAAATTATACTATTATTATTTATTATTGTTTTTAAACTATTTGATTTTTATTTCTGCGCGGGAAGCTAGAATGGGTGTGATGACGATTAATTAGCAATATTTATTTTTTGAAAATAGTTAAATCTATTTAAAATACGACGATGTATTATTTACTTGTACATAATAAAAAGAAAAATGATATCGATAGGTTTTCTTTCGGGAAAATTGTCAAAAAAAACTTCAACTTTCAAATTTCGGCCGTTTTGAAGCACGAACTATCGCGTGGACCGTTTAAAACCTCTTTAATCTGTTGACTTTGAGCTTAAAACCTGGACTAATGTTGACGAATCTATCTTAGGCCCGTCGTTAAGTCGACTGACGGGACGTAAAAACGGAGTTAACAATCCGTTAATAAGCGCGTTAATCTCAAACGACGTCGTTTCCATATCTCAAAAAAAACCCCAAACCCGAGCTTAGAACCCTAATTTCACAAAATCCCCAATTCTATCTCTCTCTATTTCTCCTTCTTCGTCTCGATTTCTCTCTCTCGATTTCTCCTTCTTCGTCTCCTTTTCCATCTCTCGATTTCATCTTATTCGTCTCGATTTCTCCAGCATCTTCTTCGTCTCGATCTTCTTCTCCCTATCGATGGAGAAAGGAAAACGCAAGAAGCTTCCAACGCGTTGGAGTACGCGAGCTACAACGAGTCGACGAGAGCGTGAAGCATCTATTATTGAAGACACATCTGATGTTGAAGCCGTTGAAGCAGGAGATAAAGATGTCCTACGAACTGTAGAAGTGATATCTGATGTTGGAGCTGGAGATGGAGACTTGTTGCAAATTGAAGCTCCTCCACCGCGTCGACGGCGAAGGCCAATGTGGGAAGAAGATGGAGATGATGAACGTGACCGTGAGGCAGATAGTGGAGATGATTGCGCGGTAACTGGTGACGGTGATTGTGATGCGGTTGATGATGATGTGGATCATGAAGAAGCGGGTGATAAAGGCATGAACGGACTATCTGTCGTAGAAGAACGAACCATAGAAGAAGACTTTGAAGAGGCTGGGAGAGAAGAGGAAGATGGGAGTGATGCAGAGAGTGGCGATGATATATGGGATGATGAAAAGATTCCAGATCCATTGTCAGCTAGCGACGACGATGAAGAAGATGAAGAGGCAGCGTGAGAGCGTAGAGAAAACGAAGATTCGGATGAGCTGCTAGCTTTGGGGAAGACTTACAATTCTCCAGAAGAGTTTAAACTTGCGGTATTGAGGTATTCCCTGAAAGCTAGATACAATATTAAGCTTTATAGGTCTCAGGCCACGAAGGTTGGTGCTATATGTGCTGACACTGATGTAGATTGTCCGTGGAGGGTCTATTGTTCGTATGAGAAGGGTAGACATAAGATGCAAATAAAGGTGTATGTGAATAACCATATATGTGTCAGATCAGGGTATACTAAGATGTTGAAGCGATCAACAATTGCGTGGCTATTCTCGGAGAGGCTGAGAGTGAATCCGAAACTCACAAAACAGGAGATGGCTCGTGAGATCAAGAGAGAGTACAATTTGGAAGTGACTGATGATCAGTGTGGGAAGGCGAAGACAAAAGTTATGAATGAAAGAAAAGCTAGTCATGAAGCCCATTTTTCACGGGTATGGGATTATCAAGCAGAGGTATTACTGAAGAATGAAGGATCTACATTTGAGATCGAAACAATTCCAGGGCCAACTATTGGAAGCAAACAAAGGTTTTACCGTCTATATGTTTGTTTTAAATCACAACGAGAATCTTGGAAGCAAACATGTAGACCGATCATAGGGTTGGATGGTGTTTTCTAAAATGGGACATCAAGGGTCACCTTTTAGCTGCAGTTGGGAGAGATGGAGATAATAGGATAGTTCCCATTGCTTGGGCAGTAGTGGAAATAGAAAATGACACAAATTGGGCATGGTTTGTTAGACTTCTCTCTGTTGATTTGGGTCTTGTTGATAGAAGAGACGTAACAATCATATCAGATAAACAGAAGGTTTGTAGTAACCAATTTTTTGAAT
Organism: Kernera saxatilis; assembly: GCA_900406395.1. Lineage (NCBI taxonomy): Eukaryota > Viridiplantae > Streptophyta > Magnoliopsida > Brassicales > Brassicaceae > Kernera > Kernera saxatilis. Next base: position 13,056 of record OVAY01002608.1, on the reverse strand, counting down.
CATCATTGCTCTCATTTTGATCTCGCATGTTACTGGTTTGATGTAAGCTTTCTTTTGCAGGGTTTGGTGAAGGCTATCCACACCATTCTTCCAGAAGCCGAACATCGACAGTGTGCTAGACACATCATTGATAACTAGAAGAGAGATAGTCATGATCAAGAGCTACAACACCTGTTTTGGAAGATAGCTCGCAGCTACACCACAGGGGAGTATGCTGACAATCTGGAAGCAATGAAGAGGTACAATCCTCTTGCCTTTAACTCGCTACAGAGCACCAATCCACCATCATGGTCCCGAGCTTTCTTTAGGATTGGAACATGCTGCAACGATAATCTCAATAATCTCAGTGAGTCTTTTAATAGAACTATTAGGCTGGCTAGGAGAAAATCTTTACTGGATTTGCTAGAGGATATTAGGAGACAATGTATGGTACGTAATGCCAAGAGGTCTATTATTGCGGGCCGGTTGAGGACAAAGTACACAAAGAGAGCACATGCTGAGATAGAAAAAATGATAGATGGGTCACGCCATTGCATCAGATACATGGCTAGAAATAATTTGCATGAGGTAGAGCTCCATGGTGTTAGCTATGCAGTTGATATGAATCAGAGGATTTGTGGTTGTAGAAAGTGACAGATGGTTGGAATTCCATGTGTCCATGCTGCAAGTGTTAGAAGGTTGAATCTTATGTGAATGAGATCTACACAACAAAGAAGTGGCGAGAAACTTATGAGGATGGTATTAAGCATGTCGAAGAGATGCCTTTGTGGCCTAGATTGAACAAATTGGGTGTATTGCCACCACCATGGAAAAAATGCAATCCGGGAAGGCCAAGCAATTATGCTAGGAAGAAAGGTAGAAATGAATCTACCGCAAGTAAGACGAGGCTGTCACGTGAGAAGAGAGTCATCACATGCTCTAATTGTAAGGAAGATGGTCACAATAAACAGGGTTGTAAGAACCCAACGGTTGAGAGTCAACCAAAGAAAGCAAGAGGTCGGCCACGAAAAGATCAGGTTTGAATGTATCTTTGAAATTTCCATTCAATCATTATTAATTTAATAGACATGCTCAGGTTTTGTGCTGCTGTCCTGAGTTTTTTCTCGTTGGATTTGAATTAGGGTCAATGATTACAAGGATCACAAACACATATATCAGAAGGCGTTGGATCACAACCACCACGAGCACACGGATCACAAGGCGTTGGATCACAACCACGAGCACATGGATCACAAGGATCACGAGCACATGGATCACAACCATCACGAGCACATGGATCACAAGGAGATGGATCACAAAGAGAACAAGATTTACAAGGATGGGCTCCATGGTTTGAATGCTCGAGAGATTAATTTGACATTGATATATTTTGTTGTTGTCTTCTGAACTCATTCTCGGCTCTATTTTGTTGTCTTTTGAATCATGACTCTCATTTTGTTGGATCATGAATCTCATTTTGTTGTTTTATAACTCTCGAATTCTCTAGTTGTTTTCTTATTTTATGACACTCGGATTATGAATGATTTATGTCTCGGTTTTTTGTTCAAATATTCAGGTTGTTTTGTGAGTATACAAAGCTTATGAATCAAACAAACATTACCAAATCGTCATTGCCAAAACAGAGAAATTTTTGCTCATTTCATTACCAAACACAGTCATTTCAAACACAAAAGAAAGACACAAAAGATAGACATAGACAACAAACCCTAGACACAAAGAAAGACACTAACAAAAACACAAAACAAAGATACGACTAGCAAGACACACAAAACTAAGCTACCACTAGTAACCAAGAACAATTTTCTCCTCCTTTGATTTACCAACCATTAAGTAAACAATGGCAATAACCATCAAACAAAGGATCACAAAGCACAATTTGATCGTAACTTTGCAATACCAAATTTCCCTTTTGCTCGCCATAACATCTTCCTTCAAATCCGTGATCACAGTCTTTAACTCCTCAATCGTTGATGCTGCATTGTCAATGACCTCGAATTTTGGTAAAGCATCGACAACCTACTCATACACGCAATCTTCCACCCATTTAAACAAATGATCCTAAAGCATAAACAAAGAAAATCACACTCGGTTTTAGTGACAAATGACAATCACACTCGGTTTTAGTGAAGGTAAACAACAACTTACATCTTTTCTGGATTTACAACGGAAGAAAGGTCTTCCTGGATTCTCTTGAGTCTTAGATGTCAAGATTTTGACATCTAATCCACACCTACACTTCCAAGGTATCCCACGGTCGACATTTACACTGGATTTCTCAGAACTGGAACTCATCTTAATGAAGGAGAAGTTTAGAGAGATGAATCGAGACGAAGAAGGAGAAATCGAGAGGGAGAAATCGAGACAGAAATCGAGAAGGAGAAATCGAGAGAGATGGAGGAGAAATCGAGAGAGAGAGAATTGGGGATTTTGTGAAATTAGGGTTCTAAGCTCGGGTTTGGGGTTTTTTTTTTTAGATATGGGAACGACGTCGTTTGAGATTAACGGGCTTATTAACGGATTGTTAACTCCGTTTTTACGTCCCGTCAGTCAACTTAACGACGGGCCTAAGATAGCTTCGTCAACATTAGTCCAGGTTTTAAACTCAAAATCAACAGATTAAAGAGGTTTTAAACGGTCCACGCGATAATTCGTACTTTAAACGGCCGAAATTTGAAAGTTGAGGCTTTTTTTGACAATTTTCCCGTTTTCTTTCTGCCAACAAATTAATCATAGTCAACGATTAGTGGTAAGATGGAGAAAAGTATCTTAACAAAAAAATAGATGGAGAAAAGTCAGAGACGATGGAAAGTTTGTGTTAAAATAATAAATAGATAACAAATGAATAAGCGTTTTTTAAGATGCGCAATTACGTGGAAGCTTCAGCAATCTTCACGCCATTACAAAAGCTTCTTCAATTCTTATTCTCAAAAATCAAAATTTCTGGTTTCCAGATTAAAACTCATTAACAAGAAACAGATCTGTGATTGTGTTTTGATCTCGTGACAAACAAGAAACTAAAACAGGTTCTTCTTCCTTTTTTTCTTTCCTCCTGATTCTTGTGACATTTATTGTCTGATGTGAAACCTGTCCTTGATCTATTATGTCTCGATTTAGATTTTAGTTTCCCATTATTTATTGAATCTCTGAGTAGATCTGGTTTTGGCAATCTTGGAATCATCAAACAGCATTCTTCATCTGTTAAATCAAGACACTAAGCTGCCTTGTCTTACAAGAAACCAGATTTGTCTGGGGGTGAATCTAGGATCTGATCTCGAAGCAAGAGTAAATTAACAGAGACATGGGAGGTGCAGTGACGAAATCTGAAACTCTGCAAAAAGAATGGGTTCCAGAGACAAAGCTAGAGGCCAAGATCACAGAAGCCGTGCAACGCAGGGCATCGAGAGGCACCACAATGAAATCTTTCAACAGTATTGTTCTCAAGTTCCCCAAGATCGATGACGGTCTTCGAAACTGCAAAGCCATTTTCCAAGAGTTCGGTGAGTGCACACGCACGCAGATTCTAAATCGCGGGTTTTCTCATGGGTTTGATGGTTGTTTTACTTGGTTGGTTTGGGCAGATGAGGATTCGAATGGGTCGATTGATCACTCGGAGCTAAAGAATTGTTTCAGGAAGCTAGAGATCTCGTTCGAGGAAGACGAGATAAAGGATTTGTTCGAGGCTTGTGATATTAACGAGGATATGGGGATTACATTTACTGAGTTCATTGTCCTTCTCTGCCTCGTCTATCTTCTTAAGGACGATTCATCCACTCTCCAAAAGGTAACCGCAAACAAAACTATATATCCTCAGTGTGCTCCACTTGACTTTTGGTTTAGATTGATCGGTTTAGTGGTATTGAGAGTTCTTTACACGATGAATAGAAATGGAGAATGGGAATGCCAAAGCTGGAACCAACGTTTGAGACGCTGGTGGATACATTTGTGTTCCTGGACCAGAACAAGGATGGACACGTTAGCCGCGAGGAGATGGTCCGAGCCATTGATGAATCTGGAGAGCGATCCTCCGGGCGGATTGCAATGAAGAGATTTGGTCTACTCTCTAACACCCTCTCTCTCTCTATATATCCCTCTTCTTCTCAAGCTTTCTCCTTCATTGAACCAAGAATATTGATTTTGATTCATTTGTTTGCAGAGGAAATGGACTGGGACAAAAATGGAATGGTGAATTTTAAAGAGTTTTTGTTCGCTTTTACGCAGTGGGTCGGGATAGATGAGAATGAAGAAGACGACGTCAACAATGAGAAGGCTTGATGTTGTGGGATTCTAAGTCTATATATTTGTGTCTGTGTTTGCAGAATGTAGTAGTAACAAAATATATTAGTTGATGTTTATGTAATGCAAACAGAATAATTCATTACCAAATACAAACCATGATGTTTTACCCAAAAACTGGCTTTAAGCAACAAAGCTTATTAGTAGTCTCCACTGAACCAAATAAAGAAAAAGAGCAAAAGCAAGCCAAAATTAACCTCGGACAGAGACAGGAGACAGAGACAGAGACAGAGACGGACTCATCTCTTTGCACTGCCTATAGTTCCGTCGTCTAAACTCTCTCCGGGACACGATAAATAAGTAGACACAGATTCATATACGACGGGTGTTTTTTTTAATTCCAGGGATAAGAGACAGTACCGGTAGCCCGAGGAGGAGGAAGATGGGATGGAGACAGAATCTCGAAAGCCTTCTTGTTCAAAGAAGGAAGCGGTTACGGTGCATATATACCTTCTTGGAAAGGTGAGAGAGGCAAGCAGAAAAAATGAACTTGAGACGTGTTTATTAGCCCCTTGTCTTGGCTCTCTTCATCCCGAGGCTATTGTAAGGGGAGATGGAACCAGACATTGGAGATCCTTCTTCTCGAAGACTACCGTTGAGGAGGGCCAATTCCCGAAGCTGCTGTTTCTTGTAGAAATCATGGGTTTCCTCCTACAAACAAAAATAAGTGTTGAAAGACATATACCATGCGTACCACTGGTGCTTTAAGATCTTTGAAGAGCTATGAACAAACCACGGGAGTAAGTAGATCGTCGAGTATTTCACGAGCTTGCATGAGACGTGCATCCACTATCTCAATGGGTAATTCTGCCTCGACTAAGATGTGGAGTGGTTCATTCAGGTGCTCATACCCTGGTTTCCCTCTCATCATTTCCTCCTGCAACAATGCTATAGAATGAAGATACAGATAGAGAGTTAAGATATTATTATCTGAGCAGAAAAAAATTTGTAATTACCTTAATCGGATCTTTAATGCTGCCTCTCCCCCTTATCAGAACACGGCAATCAGTACTAGCTTCAACTCGTTTAAGGGAGTTTCCTCTAGGACCCAAGAGGCGACCGACAAAATTGTACTGGAGATTGTCGAATATAAAGTTAATACATTGACTAGATAGTTTAGGATCTCAGTAAGGAAATTAAGATTCATACATTTGGGTATTTGTCCACTGGAATATCCACCCTGATTGTTCGCTTGACAATGAGACCCGAGCTACCAGGAGAGTTTAGCCAATTTGGAGCTGGAGATGATGAAACAGATCTCTGCAAATGAAATGACAAACCAAGAACCTGTTAGAAGCGATGTCAACCTGAAAGCATAAGTACATGCTACAGATATGTGATTGCATCATCAAAACCACAACAACATTAAATAAATCTTATCAAATGTTCCTTCCACGGAAAAAGGGGCAATTGTATTGCGTTGTTGCAAGCTAGCAACCTGTAATTGATTATCCTAATTTATAATATTCACAGAATAAATTGTACATATTAGAGAATGTTATATCCAATCCTTCACAGCTGCACCTAAAATCTATATGGCTCCTGAAGGTAATGGAGTATTTAGTTAGTGCGTTGACCCAAGACAAAAAACCTTGACAACAATACTGATTATCAGTGTTAGCCCAGGCTACCTGTCATGATGAACTACGATTAAAACTAAGTCAAAGCAAGTTATGTCAGTACAACTTAAGTCAACCAGTCAACCAAAGCTTCTACTGCATCAGTATGAATTAGATGAAAAGAGTTATGTTAATGGTTAGTAGTCATACTTCTGATGGAAATTGTGAGGCCCATCCGTTCATGTCAGCTCTTGCATTCTGAAATATCCCTCCAGAAGCCAGAGGGCTAGGGTGATCAAACCTACTCTGACTTAAGGCATTCTCCAACAGCGTGGTTACACGCAAAATTTCTGTTTCAAAAAATGTCAATTTTCAAGAGTAAGACGCACCAGTTAGAATTTGTCAAAAAGTCTGTCACCAATGATCGTGGAATGGAGAGATAGCTTAGTCTCAACTAAGTTGGTGACTATTAAGTTTCACACTCTAGTTAAATAGAATGTAACAGACAGCATACAAGGACAATAATCCAACTTTACTATGATCTATATACGAAGGTCACCCATGTGAGCTGTTCAATATCACAAGGGTTGATTATGAGGAAGGGATCCCTACGAAACAACTCAGAATAAGAATTCCAAGAAATTGGATTTCAAGTCAAATTCTTAGTAACAAGATCTGAAAACCAAATCTGCATCATTAAAAAGTCACTTCTAAACTCTATTAGACCACAATTCAACTGAAACACCCACACTGTCGTTGTAAGTTCTAAGCCATTATAAGGGAGAGGAAACTAATTGTCTCTTTGGATAGTAAGATAATATTTTACTTATGGGACTGTACAATAACTCTGTCATATGTTTCTTTCTAACAGCTAGCTTAATGATCTCCTTAGAAGCACCACTGAAATGCTTATCAAATGTATAAAGATGGTAGTTCTGAAGCAAGAAACGAAAATTATAGATCATATGAGGAAAGTAAAGAAACCATAACGTTTGCTCGTATCATAACAATATGGCTAACCTTGGTTCATCAGCCGGCAGACATGTGGAAGCACAGGCAAGAATGGAGTAAGCTTGTGACGCTCTGCAAGTAACTCGGAAAGATACCTGCCAAAAGGAAAATTGCAGATTCTCCAAATCAGTATGACCTTGAGCACACAAGATACCAAGCAGATCCACTCATTTTCATTCAAGAATCACGTTTAATAAGCGAATGTAAATGTCAAATCTTTTAACTAGATTCATGTATCCAAATTCTTCAGAAAATTCCCGCTCCGAACATCAGCACCTAGGCAGAGCGGATTAATCTCCCATCAGTGAAGACTTTCTAGGTACATGAACACAAGTCAACAATCAAAATACAAGCAATGATGCTATAAGATCATAAGGCACTGACAATACATTGCCCAATCGACAAAAGACAAACTGGGTTTACAGATTAAGAAAATTTTGTTTTCAAGTTAGAAGTATATTACAGTGCACAATTGAAGTAGATTGAGCTATAAAGAGCTTAATTTGCAGTGGTAGGTGGGAAATGTCAATCCAAACATATCGAAAATCGACTGGAACATCAGAAAATAGAAAATATAGATCTCGGCACAAGCAACAAGAAGCAGGAATGAAAAATACAATACAAAGAAAAATTGATCAGATTTGCTATAAAAAAAAAGGAGTAATAAAGACCTCAGGATCCAATCAGTAGAAGAAAAAGATGAACAAACAAGTCAAGTAGAAGACGGAGAGAGACAAAGAGAAGAAGAAAAAACAGAGATTCTAATTACTTCTCCTGCTCAACGAGGAAAGAAGGCTGCGATCGGAGACCACCAGAGAAGTTAGGAGACTGAGGAGCCGACGGAGGCACGGAAAGAGGCGGTGGATACGTCACGAATCTCCCTCCGCCGCCAACACCACCACCAGCAGCTCCACCGCCTCCTCCTCCACCACCACCACCACCGAGTGACGTCATCATCATCATGACGAGGACGGCTTTTTCTTCCTGGGCTGCTTTTATAGCGAAGCTAACCCCGGGAGAAAAGAACAGAATCCGTAGAGATAAACGGAGCTGTAGGCGGAGATCGAGGAGGTAAAGCGGCGGCGGATGAGAAGAGGGAGGGAGGGGAGTAGTGAGCAGAAGAAAGCTAAATGTGGCACACACAATGTTTGAGGCCTCTTATAGTCTACACGTCGGTGGATTTCTCTTCTTTTTTTGGGCCTTTCTTTATAGCCGTCTCGGACTCGGACTCGGACTCTCTCTTCTTCTAAGTTCTAATTCTAATCATTATATTTTCATTACCTTTACCTTCTTCACTACTACCTACACAGTATTGTAGTTTTTGACTTTTTTTACCGCTCTTGACTTGTTTGTCCTCCCTCTATGAAACTTCTTACTGACTCAGAAGGTCTGGATCCAGCTAGATACCTCTTTAATCATTCAGAGCCTACCTACCTACTTGACCGGGCCCCGTTTCTTGATTCCATTCGCCATTCTGATTTTCTTCGTCTCCGGGTTTCGTCAAAACGCTGCGTTTCTTAGCAAATCGCTTGTTAGAAACACATAGATTCTTCAACGACTCTTCAATTTGAGACATTTTGGACTAAAGGTACAAGAACCACTCGCCTTTGGTCGTTGAGGATTTCTGTATCGATATATTGTATATATTCTTTTAATTAATATTGTTTGTTTAACACAACTTCTTAATTATGCTCCTCTGGCTATATCACTTCTTAAAATATGAGAATGTGGTCATGCTGACACATGATACTTACCTACATCCATCTATATGGAAACAGTCAAGCAGACTATGATAGTTACGTACATCTATATGGAAACAGTCAAGCAGACTATGATATTGATACACAGACATTATAATCACAACTAATATAGATTTAGTAAACACATTGACAAAGACAGAGAGAAGGAGAGAAAGAGAAGTATAAATTTTATCAATAATTCTGAACTCGGAAGAGTGAGCCGCATGAGGTAAATCATCATCTGACTTGTTCCACAAGTAATGGCTCCACTCTTGACCTAATTTTTCAACCCTAACACCCATCCACTCTACCATCGTCTCAGCCACTCCGATCTGCCTTCCGGACCACGCCACCGCCGATATCCCCGCCACCCACATCACTCCGGCTACCAAGAAGCCTACCATTGCAGCCGCCAGAACCGCCACCGCCCCAACCAAGACCGGACTGAAAATCAGCAGAAGCAGCAAAGAGACCAGAAACAGAGTAACCGTCGCAACGAAGCTGAAACACATTAGAACTAAAAGCTGCGCACCCACTAAAACCGCTGCAGCGGTTGCTCCAACGAACGATCTCGTCGTCATTCCGGAGAGTCCCCTCGATGGGCATCTCTCTTACTCTTTCAGGATACTCCATAGCAAGTCTCTAGATTAACTTTCAAGGCTATGATAGAAAATAATCAATACATGGTGGGAGATTGAGACGTGGCTTGGTAGATGTTGTAAGTTGTAACATGCCACGTTATGTGTCTTTTAAGCCAAATAGGTTTGTCGTCTCCTTCAACGTTATCCATATTGCTCAGTCGCCAAAGAAAAAAAAACAAATACGAAGTTATCCACGACAGATCTTGTTACGGACATATTTTTTCAAAAATCTTTCAATCTATTTAACAAAAGCATCAGTGCATTACAGTAACGTCATTGATCACCTGAGTGGAATGCTTACGGAAGTGCATGTGATTTTTAATAAAAGTAATTAATTAAGGCCGTTATAACAGTTTAACTTAGCGAAATTGACGTTAATTTTAGTAAAGCTCACTTCTAAAAAGTGATAGAATTAACATTTTCTTAAGCTATTTTTGCAAATCTTTTATACATCAAAGTAGAATTTTGTTTTTCTGTGATACGTAAATTTCACAGAGCTTTTTTTTTTTTTTTTNTTTTTTTTTTTTTTTTGGTCAAATAGAGCTTTTTTTTTGTTAAAGATGGTAATTCTATGTAACATTATATATAGAATCTTTGTTCCATTCTTTCAATGTGTGTCCATATATAACGTTTGGATATCCATTTTTTGAATGATAAATGAGTATTAGTTTTTTTATTATTAGATAATTTTTTTAAAAAATTGGCATAAAATGATTTTTTTGATGTAGAAAACTTTAAAAACTTATGGTTTTAATAATTTTTAAACTTCTATGTTTGATTTTCAGATAAAATATCTAATAAATCGAAACAGATACAGCGCAGTGTTAATGTAATTGTGGAACAAAAAGAAAAAAACCCTATTAGAAACCAAAATAATTTTATTAGATACGATAATAAAGAGATTGAAAATCAGACAAGATGTGTTTGGATAAACATTAGAGTAGAACATTCTCCAACAGGGAAGTAATCATCACTCCTACGTCCACCACTCCCTCTCTTGTTGATATAACCCGGATAATGACTCAGCTCGAACTTGGACTCCTTAACCAGCTTCAAACCTTCTGCTTTAGCCAGAGTCTTTATCTTCCAATCGCTAAACGGATACGTTGTCTTGTGTGTGATATGAATCTCCCCGTTCTCTTTCAACATCTCCTTAGCGTTCTCAAGAAACCCTTTCACTAGCTCTCGGTGACTCCTGATCCAAAACGCACCCTTTTATCATTATGCCGGTCCAAATCGATTATATCTAAACTATATTGTACAAAAAAATGAAAGAGTGTATATTTTATGTACTCGATTGCGTAAGAGGAATATTCACGGCCGAAGAAACGAGACCCTGCGTGAGGGAAATTGAAGATAATGCGGTCATAGCGTCGCAAGCTCAGGCTGTTATCGAAGCTCATCGTGTGCACGTCAATCTCGTGCTGGACATCGCACCCGAATCTCTTCAATTCGCTTACATTATCCATCGCATTCATAAACTTTTTGCACAATTCATCATCTACACGTAAGATTTGATTGATTCAACTCGATCTTAAAAAACTTGTGACTTGTGAGATGAATATATGTTCATATATAACTGGTTTTATAAGTACCTTCAGAATCAAGAGAGGTCGCTGTGATGTTTGTGGCCGAGCCAAAAGCTGAAGCTAGACATAGTGAGAAAGAGAAGTCTCCTTCCCCTACAAGAAGGATTTGGTGTTTGCTACTATAGTGTCTTATCCTTTTTTCTGAATCCTCCATTACATCTGAAGACTAAAATTTCATAAACCACACACACATATATATATACAGGACACTTATAGAGTCAACACAAACGTTGCTTCAATGTCATTTATTTTGGGTTAATTGTTTTTATTTCAAATACGACTCTTAGACTTCTATGCGGTTTTGTATTTTCAAAGTTACTTAACCTTTCATAAACCCTTTTCTTGTATTAATAAAACCGTTTCACATTTATTTCTTCTAATAATATTTAGGATCCTAAGTATGATATTTGAAAGTTGAAACATTTACTTCGGAATATAAAACGAGTTATCGCCAATCTACAAAAACGTGACGTTTGATCAAGATAGTACTGATTGATAAGAGTTTTGTCCACTGTAATAAAAAAAAATTGGTACTCCATCGTTTGATTTTATTCGTGACGGTATACGTAACATAAATATCCTTACGTTCTTGAAATAGATTTGAAAAGAGTTATTTTTTTTTCATGCTTTTTGCTAGATGGGTATTGAGTTAGCCCATTTAAGCAAAGAAAGAACTTTACCATCATACCAAATAGCAAAGGTTGTCCACTTCCATACTAGATGAATAGTCCACTTCCATATTAAATCTTGTACTAATTTTGGATCGACAATTGAAAAATCAGTAGCCAAAATAAATCTTGTACTATCTTCTGTCATAATTCGTTACTAAATCAAAATTCATGTCCAACATTATAATATCACAAATTGTGATGGATATATACCGAGTTATTTGTTATGCAAATTGTACATATCTATTCCACTATCACTACTAAGTGCAGCTGGCCACCAACGGACCAAAATCCAAAGCAGATGGACTAAAGAAGAAAAATAATTTGAATATTGCTACGCCCTGTCTTAACCACAATAGAGAGAGCATGTAACCCGTTCTTCGACTCCTCTTACAACCTTGTTTTTTTTTGCCGATGATGAGTATGTAATACCCCTTTTAATTTGGACTCGAAAAAATACGGTTGATCGTAAATTTATGGAGTAAATTCACCAGCCGACTTTATGTTATTTTTTACAAAAAACATGCAATAAACGAATCAATTTATTTACAATACTATCGTCCGTCATTTACTGCTATTACTCTAAGAAAATTTCAGGAGATTGAAATCATCAAATGACAATGAAAAAACATGATCATCGTCAAAAGACAAAAATGGAATTATAATGACTTTTTGATAGGAAAGAAAAAGTTTGTTTTTCTTAGTGCTGAAGTGTTTTATGGATCCGCAACTAACCACACAATACAACAACCAAAAAAGTGAGAAGAAAAAAAGCAGAGTAACCCAAGGAACAAACTCATTTGGATTATATTCATACAACCAAAGATAAAGCCGAAAATTGTATTTTCAAACCTTAGACTAATACTAAAGCAACTAAAGGAATCAATTTGTATTCATTTACTTTTACAAATGTTAAATCATTATAAGTTATCCAAATTAAAAAAATTTTGATTATCCAATATTACTCCTAAAATTATTATTTTGCATGAAGCCACCATCAAACAAGATATGAAAACTAGTGGTTTGTGCTAATAGTAATACCATCAATACATCACCATCCATATTTAAATCTATATTGTATCATACTGACAAAATAAACTTTCCACTTTATCACTAAAGACCAACTTCCATATGACTAATAATCAAAAACGCTCCAAGATGAATTATTTTTTAATTCACGACTTCACGAATTATTTTCACCAAAATTAGCATAGGCATGCATCATTTTTTTTTAATAGCATTTAACTTATGATCTGTTTAATTAAAACTTTAATTTTTTGTTTTAATGTAAAACAATTCCTTAATTATAAAATATTATATGGTATGCTAATTGGTGATTGCATCCTATTTTCTAAAACATCTACTTTTGATTTTGCTCAATTAATGCATATGTTCCCTGCAATCAATCAAAACTCTTTAATCTTAGATTTAAGGAATTATTTGCTAGTATACCTTAAATTTTATTTGAAATATACACTAAAACTTTTAAAAATTTGAAAAATACCTTATATTTTTTAAAAATGACGTTTTAGTCCTTAATAAAATAAAAAATAAAT
>OVAY01002607.1:0-16457 GCA_900406395.1 Kernera saxatilis | reverse complement strand
CACAACTTTTAAAATTCACAAACTCTACACAAATCCATCTCCCAATAACCCTTCCTTACACTAATAGTTTCAAAATTAATAATTATTCTAATAAGCTTTATAAAATTAATAATTTTCTATAAAGTTTTTAATCGTTTTTGGCATATGGGTGACTTGTCTGGTCAATTTATCTGACTCAAGAAAGACGATGTTGTAATCACATTATATTTGTATTCAGTCGATTTAATTCGTTCTGCAAAGACCATTTGACTTTGAAATATCTTACTAGTCAGATGTTGTTTCTGAAGCGTAGGACTACAATGATAAAATAGTCATCAACTTTTTGGTATATTCTTAGCTATAACCACAATATGTCAACTAAACCAAGTATATATAGTTCATATATGCGATATCAAAAAAAAAATATACTTCATATATGACATGTTTAATCATAGAAAATGCAAATCTTATATGGAAAAAAAAACAACTTTGCATCCGTGAAATATTAGAAGACGAAGATACATCTATTTTGATCTTACAACTCCTTTGGGTGTTCTAATTTCTATATATCGTCGTTTTTGATATATATATTTTTTTTCGATTAACTGTGAGAACTCCGAACCTTCGGCCCATAATTTCCTCGGTATCCGAAGTAAAACTTTAGATATTTCGATTTAAAAAATAACCTTGTATACCAAATGGAGTTTGAATCCGAGGCACAAAAGAACCAACCCCCTGCATATATATAAACGATGTACTTATATCGTCGTTTCTGATATTGAAGGTGCTTATTCTCTCTGCATATATATGTATATATATATACGATGCACTTATTTCGCAACAAAACTCTAAAAGTTGTCATCATGTCTATTTTCTTCGAGATGAGATAACGTCGTAGAATCTCATAATCCGGATGCATAATAACATGAACATCAAACCATTTAAGAATTACAGCCATCTTTTTCAGCTGAATGATAGTGTCAAGAAGAGCTGGATGACGATACAACGTATAAGGCTCCAAATTACTAACTCCTTGCATTTTGTATAATCATGCTATTTTTTTAGTTCATTATCAAATAAAATAGCGGGTCATTAACTAACATGTTATTTTATTCAAATTTTGCTTGTTACGCCCAACCCAAGTGAACGTAATATGCAAATGATAATAAGGATTCATAGTATTTTACCTAATTTAATAAAAAAACAAAATCATTAGTATGAATATTATTAAAAAAAAAGAAATCGTAACAGTGACGCTAAAAGAAAACAGATAGATGAGATAAAGTAGAGACATAAGTGATGCCAGAAGAGAGGAGACATGCGTGACGGTAAAGAGACTCTAAAACGGCACACACTTGGAAGAAAGTCTCTCAATTAAAAAATAATAGATCAGATCTATTTTAAGATCTAATCCAAAGATACAAGTTTCCAGAGAAAGAGTCAGCAAAACAAAAAAAAAGCCGTTAAAGAGCATATAAACCCTCCATCACTCCAAACTTAATGCATTCAACGTGCTACAATATGGATACCAAATCCCCCCACGCGCCTTCTCTGGCGCTTTTATTACACTATCCCTTCTATGCATCATTCTGACGAAGGCGAGTAGAATCCACGCGCACAAGTGAGAGTAGAAAATGAGCAACGTCCACTCGCTCTTAAAACCTCATCAGACCCCTTATTTTCCAACATCTCTGTCTCTCTCTCTTCCTCTCTTCTTCTTCTTCCTCTTCCCTAATTAGCAACCCTAAACCTTAAGCTTTCCAACAATGGCGGAACCAGTTATGGAGGAGACTCCTATGCCTGACACTGATCCTCCTAGCTTCTCTTCTGAATTCGATTCCATCGCGATCCCTCCTCCTCCCTTTGATGATAATTTCTACAATTCTACCTCTGATCAGCCTTTACTTGGGAACTCGATCTGCGATCCGAGGTTTTTGATTGACGGAGGCGGTGACTTCGAGTTGACTTTTGACAGTGTCGACGACCTCTACTTTCCCTCTGAGAACGAATCGTTCGTCATTCCTGTTGATGCTACGAACCGAGTGATGTCCGGTGATTTTACGCTGGGCTCGGGAATTTCAGGCGATTGTGTTAATGATACGAATGGCGTGTTATCTACTTCAGGCTGTTACAATCTTGAATCGCCTATGGATTCTGATTGCCCTGGTACTGCCCGGAGCTTGAGTTTATCGTCTCATGAGTCGGAGAATTGCGTCTCGGATGTCTCGGAAGCTACAATTGCGTCGTCATCGTCACCTGAATCAGGAAAAGTGGTGGTCGATCAGAAGTTTAAGGTGGAAGAGGAAGCTACTACGACATCCATTACGAAGAGGAAGAAGGAGATTGAAGAAGATACGAGCGACGAATCTAGGAACCATAAGTACCGGAGACTGGATGAAGATGGTGCTGCAAGTGTTGTCACTGGTGGTGAAGAAGATGACGAGAAGAAGAACGCGAGACTGATAAGAAACCGTGAGAGTGCTCAGCTTTCAAGACAGAGGAAGAAACATTACGTGGAAGAGTTGGAAGAAAAAGTTAAGAATCTGCATTCCACTATAACGGATTTGAACAGTAAGATCTCTTATTTCATGTCTGAGAATGCCACTTTGAGGCAGCAGGTGGGACCCAGAAGTGGCATGTGTCGGCCACGTTATCCATGGCCGGCGGCAGCTAGAATGTATCCACCGTTGGTTCCAATGCCTTATCCATGGATGCCTTGTCCGGCTTATATCGTTAAACCGCAAGGTTTTCAAGTGCCTTTGCTTCCTATTCCTCGGCTAAAACCACGACAATCCGTGGCTAAGGTGAAGAAGGCCAAGAAGGTTGCTAGTATTAGTGTTCTTGGTCTTCTCTTTTGTCTATTTTTGTTTGGTGCATTGGCTCCCATTGTGAACTTAAACTATGGAGAAATTAGCGGTGCCTTTTACGGCGAGTATGATCAGCTTAGAGGGAGAGTTTTGAATGTCAATGGCCACTTGGATGTGTCTGTCAATAGTAATAGAGTACATTGTGGGAGAGATTCTGATAAAGGAGTGGGAAGAAATGTATCTGCAACAGAGAACTCTGTGCCTCCTGGAAATGGCAGTGAACCTCTAGTTGCATCGCTGTTTGTTCCAAGGAATGAAAATCTTGTGAAGATCGACGGAAATTTGATTATTCATTCTATTTTGGCTAGCGAGAAAGCCATGGCTTCTGAAACAAAGAATGAAGGGAAAAGCGGTGTAGCAAGTATTAAAGGTACTTCTCCTGCACTGCGTTTATCTGACTCCACAAGGACCGGGGATATGTCTATGTCTAAGCACCTCAAAAGTGAAAACCGGGAAGCTCTGTCATCTTCTGGCTCTGATGATACTTTGAAAGACCAATCCAAACCAAAAACAGTCAATGGTAAAATGCAGCAATGGTTTCGTGAAGGCGTTGCAGGTAATCACAAGTTTCTAATGTTACGGTTTCTCCCATAGTTTTGTTAGGACAACTTGTCACATGACCTAGCAAGTTTAACCCTTCTACATGTTGTTGAACAGAGTATATAGAGTGTTTTGCTTTGATCTTTCCGATGCCTCTTCGTCTTTATCTCTAAAAAGCTAGAGATAGACATAGCTTTTATGGAATAATAGTGTTTTAGTTAGAATGGTGAATTGAATTGTTTGCATCTGCATATAGTAACTAACACCCATTTTGTTATAATTATCTACTATAGGCCCAATGTTCAGTTCGGGGATGTGCACTGAAGTGTTTCAGTTTGATGTCTCCTCAACCGCAATCATTCCTGCTTATCCAGCTACTGAACAGCCTAAGAACACCACTAATACACACAAGGGAAGGAAAAACAGAAGAATCATTCGTGCTAATCTTCCAGTATCCGATTTTAGTCTAACCAAAGATCAAAACAGCTCTAGCAAAGAGAACTTCCGGGAAACCAAGCCCGCCCCATCAATGATAGTATCTGTGCTTGTTGATCCCAGACAAGGCGGTGATGGAAACATTGATGTGATGATGGGAGGAACAAAATCACTGTCCCGAATTTTCATAGTCGTCCTTGTGGACAATGTGAAGTATGTAACATACTCCTGCGTTCTTCCACGACAAGAAGTCCCTCCTCTCGTGACCAATTGACTTGCTCTGTATATAAAAACCATAAGAAGAAGGGAGTTTTCACACAATGTATCAGAATCTGAGTAGTATCCTTAACTGTATCCCTTAGTTTTAAATGCAGCTTGTACCGCTGTTCGGTTTCTGAATGGAGATACAGAGTTATTAACCCTGTAACCTTTTGATCTTTGATAACCCAAGAATGTTATTTCATCAGGCCTATTCATTGTCTCACGTTTGACGATTAGAGCAGAGACATGCTGAGCACAAACAATTCATTGGGGACCTGTTTCAATTCGATAAACTCGAATTTACAGTTGAAAATAAACCGAGTTAAACTCTACTACACGCACTCCTTCACACAAACCGTTTGCTCTTAGTTTCTTGAGTCCAGAGTGATAACAATAACTCTTGATTTACAGTTGAAAAGAATCAAGAATGGCTTGAAGAGTCTTCTGTGAGGTCTGCCATTGCTTTTCAGAAGCACTCACCACAAACAAAACCACCGTATTTCCCTTTGCTGTCGCTTTTGCAAGATTGTGACTTCCTGTTAGCGCAAATGGCGTCTCCAACACATACTTATAGTACTGTCAGAATAACACAAGACGACATGAACAAAAAAAAAAAATTCAGAAACTTTCCTCAATGATTGATTAGTCAGAGAAACAACCACTTATAGGGTCATTCATCATTACTACCGTTTGATCTCCAATCTTTTCGATGGAAGTCTTCAAAAGTTCATCAGAATCATAAGAGTTTCCGGTGACAAAGGGACCGAGGGCAGCAATCACTTTCTCGGGCTCACCGATATCTTCAATAGTTGCGTTTGCTTTGTTAGTTAAGCGGATCAAAGGAGAAGCGACTACTTGAACTTTGCCTTGGTTCTCGTTCTCAAACTTCACTTCGATCCATGGCTCTGCGCATTTGGGTTGGCAGTAATTACCTGACAAAATGTTGGCTATTCGCAACTGTTTCCAATTCGGAGGTAGAACAAATTGATAGGGCTGCACGTTTCCTGCAACCAGACTAGATTTCAAACATCATTAATTTAAAAGTCATAAACCAATCCATTCTCAGTGTTTGATAATAAAATCACAATGTCACAGTCACAGCTCATGAAGAATTGAAGATTCAAAAAGCTACCATTGCAACGAATTCATTCACCACCACTAACTAAAATGGATTGATTATATGATGATAAACAAAGCAAAAGAAATCAAATTCAACGAAGGAGACCGGGATTGGGCATCACCTGCGCGGAGAGCAGGAGTGTCGGAAGGTGAAGCTTTGAAGAGAACGAAAGAAGGGTCAGACGGGGACGGTGGTAAGTACGATCCAACTTCGACCTCACGCGCCTCCGAGATCGGAGCTTCCTTCAATTGCAGAATCGCCGGAATCGCCACCGCCGATTTCAGCAGTAACTCTCTCCTTCTTGATTGTTGCTGCTGCGAGGATGCAACAATTACGCTAATTCTTGTTTTAATTGACGATGGGCATTTCGGATAGGTAGAAAAGATTTTACAAGTTGGAACAAGAGACGGGGTCGCCATTTTTGCCGGAATGCAAAGCTTTGCTCTTTTCTTCTCTGCAAAAGTTGTTTGTTTGTTTTGGGAGGTTGAAAGTTCCCGGTTTTGGTGTCATTTGGATAAGGCAATTTGGAAGACAAAAGAGTCTCCGGTCCACACAACCATTTTTCTATTGCATAACTCGTTACGTTAGTCATTAGAGAAAATGCGAAAATACCCTCCACTCCTATGCGTATATGTATTTAATTTAAATGATTGCAACTTTTTGGTCAAATAAGTATCTAAAGCTTTAAGCTTTTTAGCTCAGATTATGAATCCATTCTACACAAAATATTAAATCCTGTACATAGACTGAACAAGAAGCCATAAAGATGTTTCTTTTGTCATCTAGGACAAAACTGAAATTGATTAATAGAATGGATCATATAACAGAAACAGGAAAAAAAAAATAAAATAAAAAAGACTAACAAAATGAGGGGTTAACAAGAACAAGCAAATTAAGAACATAATAAACCTAAATGATGATGATGATGATGATGTGAGTGAGAGGTAAGGACCTACTAATGCTTGTAGAGAATCAGTTAACCCGCTCGAATCAGATAGCTTCTAAATCTTCCTTCTAAAGAATCAGAATCGACAACAGGTTTATCAGCTGCCTAGCTTCAACCAGATAGCTTCTAAAGCTTCCTTCTTTGTAGATCTCATTTAACCCGCTCGAGTGATATCTCTCATCAGCAAAGTTCTCTATAACTCTCAGGTCATGGTTAATAGCCGAGACTGCATTTCCTTTGAATCTCTTGCTGTCGCTGAGGAATGTCGAGACGATGGTGTTTGAGATATGCTCGAGAGCCCCAACTCCAACTTTGTATAAAGCATCCATTGGGAGGATCTGATGTGCAGTTGAGATAACAGTCTCAAGGTATATAACAACCTTGTTTATGTACTCATGCGGGCCTTGTGGCATTTCCTCTCTAGTCCAGTTAACGTTTTCTGTGAGCTTCATGTACTCGTCCAACTTGGTGTTTACCACATTCAAGCTCAGCTTCAATATTGATTGCCACAAATCTTGAATCCGTTATATATGAGAGGATATGGCCAAAGGGAGACCGATTATCTAAAGCCAAAATCTACAAATTCTTTCATTCTTGCGAGTAAGTCGAATCCAATCGTAAACAGTCATCCACGAGTTTTGATATGCTTTTCGAAGGTCCAAGATCGTGAGTTTGTGTGAGGATTAAACCAAGATCTGTTCGAGGTTTAGTCAAAGAGTAAATGAAAATAGACATTATTATAAAGTCACCAGAAGAGTAAACAGGAGATTAACTTGTCCTACAAGTAACTCAGGTTCTTTCGCGTACCCTCACAAACAAACCTCCTCTGATCCTAAGTGTAACCGACAACAGAATCTCAGGGCGCTCCTTCTTCCCCGGAACCTCGACCACAAACCTCTCCAGCACAGCCGCCACAATCGATTTCATCTGAATATAAGCCATCTCTTTCCCTAAGCACATCCTTGGTCCCGCATGAAACACCGGAAACTTGTAAGGATTCTCACCTCTAAAACCACCATTTGTTTCATCAATCCACCTCTCGGGATCAAACCGATCACAATCTTTCCCCCAAATACTCTCCATCCTCCCCATCGCATACGCGTTATAGCTTATTCCCCAAGCTTTCCCTACAAATGTTCCATCAGGCAATACATTGTCCTCAACACAACTCATTGAGTCTACAGGCACAGGGGGATACAATCTCATAGATTCGGTTATCGCTGCGTGTAGATAATTCATAAGTTTAAGATCTTCAAACCCGTAACTTTCCCCGATTCTCTTTCCTGTTTGTGCTCGGATCGAGTTTAGCTCTTGGAGAATCTTATGTTCCACTTGTGGATGCAGAGAGAGTAACCAGAAGAACCAGCTCAAAGCAGAGGATGTTGTGTCTCGTCCCGCGAGGATGAAACTTATGACAATGTCACGGAGTAACTCGGGCGAATTCATCTCCTCGTTGCTGATAAACCGAGAAAGCAAATCCTCGTTCTTGTTCTCGGATCTCCCTTGATCAATCCTGTTACGGACGATATCGTCTGCGAATTTATGGACGATCACGATTGAGTCTCTCAAAAGTCTCTCTGATCCCATGTTCAGTTTCTTTTTGATCTTCCATGAATACGAAATCACGGACTGGAACCGTTGCGAGATGATTGTCGCCGCCGTCTCGAAGGCGCGCATGAACTCTACACCGGTGGCTCCGTCGTCGCCGAGGCAAGCGGAATCGACGTCGAAGGCTAATTTGCAGATGTTATCGAACGCGAATCGCTCCAATATGTCTTGAAGGTCTATCGATTTCCCGGAGGTGGCGGCATCTGCTAACACTGGAACAAGCCTGGATCGGAGAAAATCTCAGCAATCTAAAACTGAAATTGAGAGATTCGTTGAGTTATACCTGGTGTTGATTTCGACGGTGACGTTGGTCATAACGAAGTCACGGAGAGACCTAGTACTGAACTCGTAGCTCGCCGTCTTCCTCTGTTTCCACCACATATCGCCGTCGGAGTTGAAGATCCCGCGGCCGAGAAAATCCTCCAGAATTGATATGAACCGCTCGCCTTTAGGGAAACAATCGAATTTCGTCTTGAGCATGTACTCGACGTTTGCTGGATTCGCCGTCATGACGAATTGTTGCTTCCCTGGTCGCCGGAAAACCGCCGTGTGAGTTGGGCATGGGGACAGAGTCTCCACCGTCCAGTCAAGGAATCGGTGACGGTTTTTCACCAGTCCAGGTAAGCTTCCGACGATCGGGTACGACTTGAAACCGAAATCTGAGGAAGAGTGCCTTGGGAAGATGAAGAAGAAGAAGACGAAGAGAGGGAGAAAGAAAAGGAAGATGATGATGAGGAGCTCCATTTTCTTGGCCTCTTCTTTGAGCTGCCTGCCTTTCCATCTTCTTTTGACACCCATGTGTTTTGTGTTAGTGGTCCCTTAATTAAATTGAATATCGAATCGAGACTTTCGGGTTTAACTGGTTTAGGGCCCAATATTGTTTTTTCTCTTCTACTGATTCAAGGCGGTTTATTGGGTTCAATTCGATATAGATATTGCAAACCCAAATCCAATACCATAGCAAATCATTCATCCCAACAACACCGTAACACAAGACGAAGAAAGAAAAAAAGGTTGCGGCAAGAGCCTATATATCCTTCATCTTTTTAACTCTCCGATCCTAACGTAAGATCTACTTCAATTATTTGAAAGATAAGCTCGACAAGATTGCCCAAATTATTGGACATTTTCGTTTCAACAAATTATTGGACATGCACTTAATAGACTCATAGATGTTTATGCTATTCTCAGATATTTATGTTTTAAAAATATTCTTTGACCAAAACACTTTTATTTTTTTAAATAATATCCTTGTGCTTTTTTCGTCGATTATCTGCAGTAGTAAAGAAACTGATGTTACAACCACGAAATGGACAAATTGGTTGAAGATTGGAGATTTTGCGTTTGATAGTGTTTTCTTAACACACGCATGCATCTTTCTTTTCCATCATCTCATAACCTTTACGTTACATGTCTATATCTTAATACATTTCCATTAGATATTTCATAGATAACTCCAACAACAGAACTAAAGTTGGTGATCCATATCTCACAACTCAATTGTAAAGAGAATTAAGAATTTTGATCTATCGAGTTTGAGATTTGATTTCTTAATTTGTTTTAAATCGAGCGGTACATATATAAAATGTGTATAGACCACTAGCTACATATATATTTTCTGAATATCAGATTATCTAAAAAAAAAAAACATAAATGTATTGGAGATGAGATGATATATATATAGTTACTATAACTTGTTATGGGCACAAACAAATATCGACGATCTAACATATCTTCGATTCCTTTTCTTCCAAAATAATAGTATTATATTAGAAAAAGATGGAGAAAAAGCTCGAGAGCATACACCTTTTTCTATAATTTGGGAATGTGTTTGCTAGCGAAACGTTACACATTTAAAATTTTAAAGCTAGAAGTTGTTATATGTCATATTATCAATAAAAAAGAGAGAAAATTTCGTCACGAAAAAAAGAGCAAAGGCGACGAGAAAAGAAGGGTGCACGACGTAGTTGCTTTGCTTAAAAGTAGGAATTATTTGTTTTGATTGCATAAATTGCTTATGAATATGTTATGTATGATTGATCTACGTGCATTGTATTTCTATGTATCAGTCAAACTTCACTATTTACAAAAGCAATTCTCTTTTTGAACACTTTTGAAAATAACAGTATACTTGTTTCTTTTTCTTTTTTTTTTTGAAAAGAATACTTGTTTCTTTTTACTTTTTTTTTTAGTGAAAACATTTTTTTAGGTATTAATTTAATGTTATAATCTCGTGTCTGAGCTTAATCTTTGACCATCTATTCATCAACAGTTCGGGTTACGATATTTTGAACAGTTTCCTAAACTAATGATTTCGTATGGTCAATCATTACAAGATCGATAGCTTTTTTACTGGTTTTATTTTACCGGTTATCCAACAAAAAGGGAACTAAACAAAATCGTATTGTTTAAGTTAATTTGACTATGATTTGAACGTTTCTAAAAATGGTATAACAGAAAAAAAAATATTACAATAGGTAAACGAAACAAATTGGTTGTACAACTGAAATGTTATTTCTTAGAATAACATGACAGACAGTTAAAAAAACATATTACTTATCATTTGAACCAAAATATCTAAATGCTCAATATCCCAAGGTCCCAATATTTAAAATCAGGGCATACATCGGAAGGGAATAAGAACTAGGCCGTAAAAGGTACAAAATAAATAAACAAAATTTTGTAAAATAATTAAAAGAAAAAACAAAATTTTGTAAAATAATTAAAAGAAAAAGTAACAAAAAAGGAACATCTAAGCTTAACTTCACCTGAGGAAGAGACAAAGGAAGAAAAAGAAAAGAGAGAGAGGCAGAAGCAGAAGCAATAGAGGCCCATTTCGCTTTTCCAAATCCCATAATTTTTTTTGCGTTTTCTGTTTATTCACGTACTCCATGCTTTGGCCGGTGGAATCTTAACTTTTATTTTATGTTAATTTTTTTCCCCTCCATATCCTTTTTAAAAATCTTTTCTAAGCCTTTATCTCGCCAATTTAGAAAACTTTGACACGTGAGAATCGTGTTAACAGAAATGATATATTCTATAAAATATTATAAACTAGGAGAATGACACAGGGAAAATAAGATGTCGTCCAAAAAAAGCAGATTATGGAATATAATCGGTTGTATATGTGGTAATTTTCAACCAAGAAGTCATTAAATAAAATTGTCGGTCTAAAATGTGAGTGGATAGAGAAGAATTGCAAATGCTGGAATATGATTATATGCACATTTGGATTTGTTTGCCTCTTTGTTCCCATTTCTCTTTGGTAACCAAAAACGCACCCACATTCTCCATCCCAACTTTATTCTTCTTGTCAATCTATTTTTCTTATTTTTCTAACCTAATCTACTATATCAGTTTTTTAATCGAGAATTTAGCATCTTTGAAAAAACCCACGTTTTATATATTCACATGGGTCAGCTCATCTCGTGTGTTAATTCTAATATAGTTTGATTTATGAATCTATGTGACCCATGAGTTTGGAAGCATATAATCCCAAATCTGTAAAGACAGAACATATTCGAATCGAGATATATATATCAAAGCATTTGGAACATTTACGTCTACACATACACCACTAATACAAATAATAAATATATATAAGAATGCGCCTTCTCTTTACTTAAATTCTCCATAATCTTTTACGTTAATGAGATCAAAAGACTTATAATGCTAAATAGTCAACTCTGATCCAGTAAGATTAGGAACGAAAACTCTATCGTAAAATATATAATTGAATAATGTTTGATATGAGATCCCAATATACATATATCTAGTAATATATTCAAATGATGCTAATACTCACATAATATAAAGTTTCTTAATCCAATTATGACACTCTAATAGAAGGACACTAATATCATGCATGTGGGATAGTTAATTTCTCTATGTTCCAAGTTCTTCTAACCACGTATGTATATGATATATCCACAAATTATATATATAATATGAAGGAATCACTCTTTCATCAAATTGATTTGAAGAGATGAGTTTGGCAAAAATCTTCCCCAACTTTGTAAAGTATCCAATACTCTCACTTAAAGTGATATTAATGCATATTCTAGAGAAGGTAATGGATCATGCCCCAACTTGATTTTATTTTAATTTTTTAACATAATGAAGCGCTTGCAAGTTGCAACATAACGAAGCACCCGATTTATACAAAAAAAAATAAAAAACATACTCCCTACGTTTCAGTATAAGTGATGTTTTAGGAAATTTTTTTTATTTCAAATTAAGTGATATTTTTTAGTTTTTATGCAAAATTTAAATATATTTGATTTTTTTGACCAATTAAATAATAATGTATATTTTTTTATTGGTTGAATTTGTTGTAGTTAATGATATTTAAAAAAAAAAAGGTA
The DNA here is from genome assembly GCA_900406395.1 of Kernera saxatilis. NCBI lineage: Eukaryota > Viridiplantae > Streptophyta > Magnoliopsida > Brassicales > Brassicaceae > Kernera > Kernera saxatilis. Next base: position 4,337 of record OVAY01002607.1, on the reverse strand, counting down.
AATTAAATAAAAAATTTGTGTTTTCTTAATAGATGTACAAAAACCTTAAACATCACTTATAATGAAACAAAGGAGTATCAGAATAAACTAATGACTGAGATGTGCAGATCTTTTATTCAATGTAGTTAACTTTATCTTTTTATTGTTAAAAAGTTTTAGTTAATAGGGAATACACACTTTACTATTCACAAAATTTTGCAAAATGACTTTGATTTGTCATTTATTAGCAAAATATTTACAAGTGGAATGTAAGGTTGTAAGTTTTTTTTTTTCAAAATTAATACTATTTTTTCCGATGACATGCTTATCCTTAATATGACATATAATTAATACAAGATTTCATACTATTTTGTTAAAATTATTCGCGAGAAAAACTTCAATTTTATCACGAATCTACCATCTGTTTTTGCTGCATATATTGCCCCAAAACAATAATATTTCAGCAAAGAAACCGAATTAATATCTTGTGTTCTACATTTTAGATAACCAATTCTCTGCGAATTAGTATCAAATACACGCACTCATTATATCCACATATACATATGCATATGGTCTATGTTTATTGTTTGCTTTAAAATGCCACTATAAATTTTGAAGTTCTTTTTGTTTCTGTTTCTGTTTAATTGCATCAGCATTCACAGGGCGACTTCAATTATCACCACATCCCTATGTGGATATGGTTAAATTCCCCACAAAACCAAACCACTCGCTTCAAAGTATTTTGCAACATCACAGATATTATTTCATCTACGGGTCCCACAAACAACGTAAGCTCGGGTCCCACTTTATTTCTGCTGCCACTTGTAATTCACTCCCTCCACTTGTGTTTCGTGTTTTGCTTTCCCAACGTTAGATTTTTAATCTGATAGATCATATGCATTTTTATTTCCATTTTCCCACCGGTTTAGTTAGATTTTCGTTAAAGTTTTGATCATGTATATCTTAAAATGAATATCTCTAATGTTAAATTGTTATATGCATTTCAATTTAAGATGACTTTAAGTTCAGTGATTTCAGTATTAGTATTATGGTTATCATGTTATTATTAGTATCCGCTGTCGAGAATAATTTGGTGCAATACCATAAACAACAAAAAAAGAATTTGATGATAAATTTTACGAAATCGAAAACGGAACAATAAATGCCAACGTCACTAAAAAAAGATAGAAATAATTCAATTAAATTATTAATATCAGAAAAGAAACAAAAGGGCATTCGAACTCATCCGAATATGATGCTCTATAAATACAAAAGAACCTCTCACCACTTTGTTCGTCGGAAGAGCACAAGCCAAACCCCCACCCACAAGTGGTGTCTCCTCTCTATTCCTAGAAATATTTTTTAAAAGTCCATATTTCAAATAAAGTTTAGAAAGAGATAAATTTTTGATATGGAGTTAATGATGTCGGAATCAGCCAAGCCCTACTTTGCAATGGTATGTCTTCAATTCGGATACGCGGGCATGAACCTTGTGACCAAGGTTGTGCTCGACCGTGGCATGAGCCAATACGTCCTTGTGGCTTATCGTAACGCCTTTGCCACGGCCGTTATCGCACCTTTCGCCCTGCTCTCCGAGAGGTAACATATTAGTTATATCTATATATAGAAATGTAAAAATTTCGATCAATTCTCATCGTATACAAACAGTTAAATAATAAGTTAATAATTATTTGGGTGTTGTAGGAAAGTGAGGCCGAAGATGACATTTCCGATATTCATGCAAATATTTGTTCTAGCTCTTCTTGGGTTAGTCTTCTTTAATTTAATCATTTTTCAAAAACATTCGCTTGATGTGTATATGGATATATTATAAATTTTATAAAATTTGTAAATTATTTACAACAGGCCCGTGATCGACCAGAACTTATATTACGCCGGTCTTAAACTCACTTCACCGACTTTTGCTGGCGCCGTCACCAACATAGTGCCTGCTTTGACCTTTATCATTTCCATAATTTGCAGGTACCTAAATTTAAAAGCATGAATTTATAATTAATTATAGGAAAATATACAGTAGGTTAATAAATTATGGTACGTTGATGATGATGTGTGATTTAAATGTTTTGGTGAAAAAAAAAAGAATGGAGAAGGTGGAGCTGAGAAAAGTAAGATTCCACGCAAAAGTGGTGGGGACATTAGTGATAGTGGTTGGAGCGATGTTGATGATTTTATTCAAAAGTCCTCTAATCAACTTTCTCCGGTCTCACCTCATCGGCGATGCTTCGTCGCCGGCCGGTGAGGACTACCTCAAGGCCATCGTCTTCCTCCTCATCGCCTCGTTTTCTTGGGCTTCTTTCTTTGTTCTTCAGGTATTTAATTAGATTTTTTGTAGGATGATATGTACAAATTGAGAAGTTGTCTTTTTTTTTTTTTTGTTATAAAAAGATTTTAGATTATATACAAGTTTCATTTTCAACATTTTTATCAACATGTTTTTGTTTTTCCCATTTGAGTTGTTGCGCCCCTTCAAACCCTTTTACAAATGATATATATTTGTCTATTGATTAATTGTAGAATTAGAATAGTGATCATATATATCTAAAGAAATTCCGTTATTTAATGAATATAATTTGGACAATATTTATGTATTTCTTTAGGCGGCTACGTTGAAGAGATACTCGTCTCACCTTTCATTATCGACCATGGTGTGTTTCATGGGCACGTTACAGTCCACAGCCGTAACGTTTGTGATGGAACCAAACCTTTCTGCATGGAACATTGGCTTTGACATGAACCTTCTCGCCTCTGCTTACGCGGTTCGTCCTTTTTCCATGATTACATATATAAATGTTGTTATATATGGAATTATAATACTTATAATATGATGTGTACTTTTATAGGGCATAATGTCGTCGAGCATAGCGTACTACATTCAAGGGATAGTGACGAAGCAAAAGAGCCCTGTCTTTGTCACAGCTTTTAACCCTCTTATTGTCATAATCGGATCCATCATTGGCTTCTTTATCCTCGGCCAGAGATTATACCTTGGCGGGTAAGCAACCACTGGATTTTGACTTATTTAGTCATGATATGGCTCGATCCTCATATTGTTTCTAAACTAGTACTACTCTTGTTGTCCAATTCTGAAATTTTAGTGTTCTTGGAATGGGGATTTTACTGGTGGGAGTCTGCGCGGTGCTATGGGGAAAGGAAGGGGATGAAGAAGAGAACAATGAGGAGAAGTTTCTAGAAGTTGTCAAGTGTTGTAAGGGCTGCGGAAACAATGGTCTCTCGATGCCAAGAATTGATGAGGAAGTAGATGTTGAAATGCAATTTACGGGGAAAGCCAAGATGGTGGTGGTAGTCTCGTGAGTAGAAAAATGTTCACGAGCTTAATTAGATGTTAAGTCTATTATATTTTTTTTTCGTTAGTTAGAGGAGCAACTTTTTCTTTGTTCTATATCCTGCTCCAACTTTTTTGTTTTTGTTTTATATTCTTATTTAGTAGGGCAATCAATCATGATTAAATAAATGTTTCAAATCCTTTAGACCAATTAGATTAATAATCGCTCTCAAAGATGTTTTGCAGTTGACCAAATATATCCCATCATAATTCAAATGTGTTACTATGGTGATGAGAGTTTTTGATGGGAAGTAAATTAAGCTAAAAGTATAAGGATCTAGAAGATCCACACAATATTAATAAAAACAATCTATACTATGAAAGGAGGAGGGGCCTCTCCAGCAGCTCGCCACGTCAGCACCTCAAAAGAAGACACATGGCACTCTTTATTTTTTTGGCTAAAAAAATAAAAGAAAAACCCACCGACGAAACATCTTCCTTTCGAGAGTAGAGTCTTAAATCCAAATAAACTTTACCTCTTTCTTTCTTCTTGCCCGTTCAATTCCCTAGCCATAAATGTGCGTATGTGGCGAGGGTATAGAAACAAAAAAAACAGAGAGCAACCAACGNGCAACCAACATGAAACTATTGGCGAATTCAACATGAAACTCACAAGCCCTTTTGCCATTATTCAATAAGGCTGAGGTAGAGTAATCGCTCAAGCCTATGCGTTTATCGTTTAACCCGTCGGTGGTAGCACTAGCAACAAAAATGACATGGAGACCGGTGACCAGAAGAACGTCTTTAACCAGTTGTACTCGAGTTTAAAGGAAGTGAGTGGGTTTAGATCGTCGATTTCAGATGGAATCCAGCTTGTAAAGGAGCAGGATTAGAGTGTTGGTTCACATTTATGTTTCTAGAAGATTTGATTCCACTCTTGCATTTCGTAAATCATGAAAGAAAACAAAGAAACCATGTACTTTTTACTGATGTTTCCGTCATCGATCATCATCTTTCATAGTTTACACTAAACCTGCAGGAGAATTTGGAGTGG
>OVAY01002606.1:0-16459 GCA_900406395.1 Kernera saxatilis | reverse complement strand
AAAATTAACAAACTAACACCTATATACAATATATAAAGTGAGTAACCATTTATGTAAATAGTATAGACGAAATTGCCCTCCTCTTTATTTCAATGTCACCTTCGATTTCCTATGTGGAAAAGGTAAATTATTACTCCATCTCATAATTTGCTGTATAAAAGAAGAAAAAAAAAAACAGGGAGAATGTGTTTTTCGACAAAAGAGAGACCAAAAATATGAAGGACTCTAACCAAATTTTGTTATGGTCATTCACTTAATATTTGGTCTCATTTTGGTTATTCACCCTAATTTCCCTTAAAACTTTGAATGATTGTTTACGTTACCGTTTGATTTTTACGTTTACATGTGATAGTAACGTTAATTAACGAAATAAAATGTTATAGTAACGTATCTTTTACAAATAAGTAAATAACCCTATAATTTTAGTGGTAAATTATAAACACTTTTTACATAAAACAAAACAAAAGATAAACTCATTTTGCGTTTACAAAAGTATTTTAGAGAAGATAAATATAATACAATTTTTGAAATGTGATTTTTTTAACGAAAATTCTCAAATATGAACGTAAAAACACACACACAAATTAATATTGAAATTAATCATTCAAAATTTATCAGGATACTCCAAAATCAAATTTCCTACAAACAACGATTTACAAAATGAAAACCGCGATTCGTATCGAACTGGCTTTCGGCTGTTAAATTTTAGGCATTAACATTTGGAAACACGAATAATTATCTCGGTCAAGCTGCATACGTATTCATAAAATTTATATAATATATATATATTACAAACGAATAAAAAAAACTATATAAGAACTAAAAACGATTTTCAAAGAAGAAAATAAGAATAAATAGTGTGTGGAGGGGAACAATCCACGTTTTCTTGCGCTCATACAAAATCACAGTCCCATGGACAAATCTCATTTTTTTGTTTCTTTCTTCTCAGGAATTACATCTATTACTCTTTCAGCAAAAGCCCAAACTACAACACAGTTCAAACAAAAAAGAATTGTTTATCAGAAAAACTGTTCAGAGATGATTGATTGTATATATTTTTTAGTTCTTCAAATTTTTAAGACAAATTTTAAGAAAGGCAAATTCAGATAAGTCTCTCTTCTTGATCAATGTTTTGTGAACATTCCATCCATCAAGGAAGAGAAATCAAAGTCTTTGCCTGATTGAGAAGATGGTGTGGTGCTCGTTGGTTGCGCTGCGCTTGATGACTGTGGTTTACCGGTCGGGTTTGGGCTCATACCGTTCACTGGATTACCTTGACCCGTCGTGTAGAAACTGCATTAGTAACCAAATAAAAACAACCAAAAGATCTTAATTCCAACATCATATGACAATGAGGTTAAACACTTTTTGTTAATCTATAACAAGATGTCACAAATTGGAAACTGTGGGATACAAACAGAAAGCAGTTTTATTTACATACCTGGATATTGGATACTGAAGAGTGTTCTCTTGCTGTTGCGCAGGTCTCATGTTCATGTTTGCATTCATGTTCATGTTCTGAAGTTATGGCGATATAAAAAAGAGCAAGAACCGGTGAGGATTTTGCAGGAACTTGGTCAATGGTAATTTAGATCTTGCTAAGAAAAAGTAAAATGGAGATCTTACTTGCATAAGTTTCTGGAGATCAGCTTGACCACCTACTGGGTTAGTCATTCCGGGGATCTGGTAGCCAGTGTTTGACCAATTTGCAGACGCTAAGTTGAGAGCATTAGCAATAGCTTGTTGATTCACGCCGTTTGGCGTGCCTCCTGCAGCTTTTGCTGCAGCCATGTAAAGGGCTTGCTGCTGAGCAAGCATAGCAGCCTGTTGCTGATGCATGGCAAAAGGCGACACCATATTCGACTGTAAACAAATGAAAAACACTGAGTTATATTACTTGACTTTGGTCTGGAAATTCCAAATGTCCTGTGTTGAAAGATTCAGAGTAAGTGATAACAAGGCACAAATTATAGGTTTTGCGTTGGAAGTATCAGTTGCTTGTTAAGTAACAATACAGAAAGGAAACTTTGGAAAGCTGAATATCAATAGAAATGTAGACCAAACAAAGCAGTAAATCTGAGAAGAGTATACAATTGAATTAGCATTTACCTTCTCAAATAGGCTCATGATATCGCCTTTCACATCTTTCTGTGGTGCTTGTTGGCCTGTTAAAGTAGGTGTGTCTTTAAACAAATCCTCAATCCCAGTAGCTGGAGGAGAACTGCTCTCATCAGGCTTTGCTGTGATACTTTTCTCTGCTGTTTGACCACTTCCAGCCGCTACAATTTTAGGATTCAGAAATCAATATATTACTCTAAAGCATTTTCTATATAGTTTACAAGGATATGAAAAATGTGCCACAATGATAAAATTTACAACGATTAAGTCATGCACATGCAAGATAGATACATACACTGAAAGCCAGCCCATGAGTTATCATCAGCAGGAGCTGCCTCTGAGGTATTTGCAGTCGGCTCATCCATTGATAGCATGTTGAAGAGGTCAGTAGCAAAATCCACCTTTGGAGGATCTGATGCTGGTGCAACATTTACTGCTGGTTTAGTCGGCTCCACGGGAGCAGCTGCAGATTCTATTTTCTGCTGTGGCTTTATAACCTATTATTTTTTTAGCATCATGTATCAGAAAACCCAGGCTTTGGATACTTTTAGAAAGCTTAAAATTCAGGCTCTGAAAGATTATTATTGCCCTAGAAACAAAGTTGTCTATTCTATTAGATGAAAGAATATAAGGTCCGACATGTAAAGCATATGCATTACTTCTGATATTTTAAGGTTAATAAATAAGATCATGGCATGGGGATTCTTGATAAATTTCTTTAGTAATCGTCTGGGTAGTATCTTTGGTACCTGATCAGGTCCTTGGGGAGGTACGGGAAGACTTATCCTCGTTGCAGCAATACTATTTCTTGTTCTAGGTGCTTGGATAGTTTTCTTCTCCTCAAACAAATTTACAGGACTACTACTGTGCCCATGCTCATATCCAGGCCCACTTCTCTCCACAGATCTCCGCCGTTCCTGCTCGACTCTTGGAGGTGATCTAGCCTTTTCACCCTTTAAAACCCATCTCTTCTCTTCATACCTAGAAAAGTCATGTCATGAGAATTAATTCAATGTCGATATGCATAGCAAGATAAAATCAATTCAATAAGGTGGAATTAACTGAGCAGTTTGTAAATTGAAAAGAGAGGGACATACTTTGCACGTATGAAATTCTCAATTCCAACTCGATCATAGTTTGGGGGTAGCTCAGCTTCCCAGTAACTATTTGCTTTCTCATTTCCCATTGCTGCATATGCAAATAAAAGATTATATACTTTACATGCCGAAACTAACCCTGTCTAAAAAGGATCACCTATAGAGAATTTAGTTTGAAAGACACTTACATTGAATAAATGCAACCTGCTCCGGGAGCCATGTGTCCAGAGTGGCAGATCGAACCTACACTCATCAGCCCAAAACTCAGATGTCTCGCTAGAACAAATAAGTTGCTTATGCTGTTAAGTTTAACATCGACTTGACCAGAAGGACCCAGCTCATATAAGAAATCAGAAGGCACAACATAATCATGTACTTCCGCACAGAATTGCTCGAGGTATATGCATAAACTGGATAAATGACATTTTTTCTAGTTATGGCAGGGGCATCACAGAAACAAAACTACAGAAGTAACTCTTTATACTAGATGAAACTGCAAATATGAAAAACTACTAGAAAACCAAATTGACAGTATGCAGAGAATTTGAGCCAAATGGAAGGAGTTCAATTAATAATAACAAGACATCGAACTAAGATCTGAGCTTTTGTATCAAAAGTAATGCATATGCTGTACATCGAGTAAACAGGTCTAAAACGGAAACTGAAAGACGACCTTTGATATGTGTACCCCGAGACTCCTGTGAATCCCAGAACATTGCATGCAGATAAAGATACCTAAATTAACACTAGCCCATCTTGGACCTCTGCAGCACAAATGGAATAGTATTAGCCAAATATATATATGATGGCGCATAATGCCAGATAATTCACATCTGCTACAAAACATACTTTGTTTTGCAGTCAGCACATTCTCTGTTCTCTGGATGTTTAAGAAGCCCTTCAAGAATCTGCAAATAATTAACACCGAAACCAATGGAATATTCAAGCAATAGACTATATCAACGAAATTTTGTAAGAGGCTACACATAAAAAAGAAACCATAGACGATATCAAGAATAATTTTAGAATATGCTACACATGTTCAACAGACCGAAATGAATCAAAGTTCTCGTAGCAACCACAAGTAGCAGATCTGATCATCATGATGAGTTTAAGTTTCTTCAATAAACACCGAAGTTCTCAAAGTTGTAATATGCTTCAAGACTACACACGTATGTATTACCGATTCACCAAGCCCACATAACTATCCCAAAGGCTACCAAGTAAATGAAAATCCCTAAGGGACGATAAAAGCCTTGAATCCATTTGTTCGTTTCTTCCAGAATCAATCAATAGAAAACGAATTTCTATAGAAAAACACTAACTGAACGAGATCGTATCTCTCTATGTGGTGATCAGGAGAAGAAATATTTCTGTAGGACAATTCAGTAGGCCTACGCTGATAGAACAATCATAAAATCAAAAACCCGATCGTGATCAGTTATTGTCCTACAAAGACAAATCGCAATGGATAAACTGAGATGAAGAATATCCTAGCTCAAACGATCGGAAGACGGAGGATCGACGATACAAAAACACCCGAACACCTCACCAAACTACAGGAAATCGACGAAAATGAAGAACTAACACAGATCCAATCGAATTTAGATCCTTCCAGAATCCATGATTAGTCATCGATCGTAATCGATTTCGTTGGCAACCAAAATCACAATATATATGACAACAAATCCGAAAAGCTCGGAAAAAAAAACAAAAACAATCTGAGATTCGAGAAGATACCTTTCTATGCCGGGCATTAAGCTCCTTAGAGACGTTGGCTTTCTCGTTCATGGTGGATAAATCAAAGATGGAGAGTAGGAGAATCGGAGAAGAATCGGCAAAGAGAAAGAGCTGAAGAAAAAAATCTGCGGGAGACGACAAGGTCAAAACGGTCTTTTCCGCCTTCAGCGCTCTCTCAATCTCTCTCCTCTTCCTCTCTCTCTCTCTCTCTCTATATTGAAAAATCGTTTTCTTGCCCTTTCACAGCGAGCGACCAAGAGAGAGAGAGAGAGAAACAAAGATGGGTCAATACTTTTGGACCGTTCAGATTATGGGACTGGTTTAACAATTCGGTTTTGTTTTGATTTTTTTTTTCGATTTCAAAAGTTGAATTTAGTTCGGTTTAGTTTCTTTCGGTTTTGTTTTGTTTAAATAAATTGAAGAAATTTATATTTTCGGTTCACTGTGGAAACATTTTAAAAGACATCTCAAACCTTACACATGAAAGTTTGTGAATGTAAAATTGGTAAAAGATTTTACTTTGAAAAAAATTAATTGATTAATTTCTTACGAAATGTTTCGGAATGTAACATACTATTAGTTATTACCATTGCAAAATTTGTAAATGGATTTTTTGACTTACCAAAACATAGCTCGGTTTATTTGACTTTTCCCGGTTAAGTGGTTTCCTCTTTCGTCATATAAGATAGAGATTAGAAGGTGGAAAATTAATCACATGGCCATCTCATCTGTTATATGTCTGTTTCCACTTTGGAGTTGTTGTATTGATTCCAATTTTCTTTGTTTATTTTGTGATATATATGCTTTGGGACATGTTTTATTTTGTAAGATTTCTTTTGATGTAGTGTTCCAACCAAAACACGATTCACATTTTATACAAGTATAATATCTCAAGGATTCCTAAAATTGAAAATGACTTTGGTTGTCATGCAAACTAATCCCAAAGTTCTACATAGTCTCAATTTTTTTTTTTTTTTTTAAGTCTAAATTTTATTTACTAAATAAAATTTTTAGTAAATTGTCTAAATTTTATTCACTAAAATTTATTTAAGTCAACTAACTACGAGATATTTTATCGTGTATACACCAAAAAAAATATACAAATACCTTTTTAACCCAAAAAAAAGATACAAATAACATTAAACGTTAATTAGTGATAGTTTAATTGGCAATTTATGATTGCAAAGTATTAACACAGGCTGTACTTTGAACCTCTTTATCAATAATCATGTACTTCCAAGTTATAAGAACAAATAAACATTTTGGTTATTGTTTAACACAAAGTACATTTTTAATATTCTAAATTAAAAATGTAAAGACAAAACGAATATGCAACGAAAGTTATGGTTTGCTTGTATGATTTGTATAGGATATTGGATAAAAAATGAACATATAGAAGGAATGTATGGGAAGCGCCTTACTTAGCGGAGAAAGTGCTTCATCTCCATTTTAACCATATGGTGGGATTTCATTGGGACAATGACTAATTCGCAACGTACTTTGTTTTATTTCAGGTTAGTCATCATCCCCCAATGAGTGCTGGTCACGCCGAGAACGACCACTTCACTTACGACGTCACTTAAAAGTTGAAAACTAAGCTCTTGTGTAACTCTGTTGATGTTTACCCTGTTGGAAGGTAATTGTATTCCTATTTATCATCCGCTTCTCTCTCACTTAGATGCTCTCTTTATTAAGCACAATATTGTTTTCACGACAGAAACACAAAAGATAGTGATGTAACTACTGTGCTAGCATCTATTCTCTGGGCAAGCCCATGTTTGCGGCCATCGTTTGTATATAAAAACTTTTTGGCCCAAAATTTTATCAATACTTCTTTGGTCTAGTGGCAAATTCACTGTATTTTTTAAGATAATCTGAGTTCGAACTTTGGTTAAATCTTTTTTTTAAATTTTTGTTTTTAATTACGTTTTGTCGATAAATCAATTTAAAAAAAATTATACATATGTAAAACTAAAACAAAACAATTAAGAAACTAAAAAATTTCTAATTAAACCTAATACCATTTTCTAAGGAACTCTACCTCCAAGGCATTAATTTTAAGAAAAAGAACAATGCAGAGAGACGCCCTTGGAAATTGGGCTAGAGAAGAACACTATCACCATACCGCCTTTGATCATGGAAGGGTTAAAGGAGATGGTTTTCTTGAACAGCATAGCATTTGAACAATGTTATGAGTGTGTGGAGATTACATAACAATCATCATCCTCACTAACTCTTCTCTACTTAGTTGAAGAGGTTTAGAGTAACAGTTCTAAATGCTTTCTTCCAAATCATCCACCTCACTCTCCAAACACGTCATAGACAGATTTTCGCCATTTTTCTATGATGTTTCCAAAAAAAGCTCCACAAACCGATGTTTTTGCTGCTCAATCACTTGCAAACTTCCATCGTTATGGTGGTAAGGACCAATCACAACTATAAGAGGTTTAAAGGCTTTGGGGTTGGTTTGCAAGAGGCGAGGAGGAACTCTAAGACACAACATTCTCCACTAATTGAATCCTTCAACAGACGTCGTCGCAATGGTTTATGGCCTGACTTCAAGAGCACATTTTGTGAGTGCGTTGCTGATTATCGTAGTCGCTCTTACCCAGCTAGCATTTGATGCGGCTTCCTAATGGAATGATGTATATGGCCAACATAAATGAAGCGGAAGCATTTGTTTGGAGGTGGTGTACATATTCTGCACTAGACCCGGGTTCGACTCCGGTTCAATCATTCATCATTTTTAAGTCTTATTGAGTCTTATTGTTTTCTAAACTATGTCGTTTCGGTTGTAAGATTTCATTAGGATATTAATCAATATTAAATTGTGTCGTGTTTTCTAAACTGTTTTATTTTGTAAGATTTCATTGGATGTAGTCTTCCAACCAAAACACGATTCACATTTTACACAATTATAATATCTCAAGGATTCCTAAAATTGAAAATGACTTTGGTTGTCATGCAAACTAAATCCAAAGTTCTACAAACTCTAAAAACTATTTACTCAAATTTATGTAACTACGACATATTTTCTTGTATATACACTAAAAAAAATATGATGGTATAATTGGCAGTTTATGATTGCAAAGTATTAAAACAACCTAACTTTGAACCTATTCATCAATAATCATGTACTTCTAAGCTCTAAGAGCAAATACACATTTTGGTTATTGCAAAATTTTGTCTTTGCATTTTTAATTTAGAACTTCAAAAATGTTTATTATTATTATTATTATCTTTTTGGTAAAATAGGTTTATTAGCTTATATGAATAAGTTTTAATGGAATATTATTTTGTAAATAATTATTTACAGGAAAAAAATTTGGCCGCTGAAAAATGAATTTGATGCTGCTATTTTAGTTTGGTAAAAACAAAAGTACCTAATAAAACATATAAAAACAAAAGTACCTAATAAAACATATATTAGTATATTATGTAGCTAGTGATAAGTCATATTTATGGATAACTAATGTATGTTGGAAATTATGTTAGCCAATAGTTTCATAGATATTAAAGAAAAACTCGACGTTAATGGTATTCACGTATATCTTCTAAATATACATCGTATGGTTATGCAAATTAAAAAATAAAAAATCATAACTGGAAATAAATTTTAGGAAGAAAACTTCTATTCTTTGAAATTCATGCACCATTATTTAATAGTTTTCACTGTCAGTATTTTTTTCCTAATAAGAACATATAAAGTGAGAAACTGAAAGAAACCGGAAAAAAAAAACAATTAAGGAAAATTCACAATTAAGGACAATATACAATTTTTATTTAGCCACGATAAATAGAAACAAATGTAGTAAAGCTGACTAAGAAAAAGCTGGAGAGTGTACGTACAATGTATATGAAAGAATAACCTCATCATTCCATAAAAAAAGAAAATACAATATTTTATTACTTGGCTTATTAATTGTTATTATATTTTAACATATCAGTTAATAATATATATATATATATATATGTTTATTTGTTTAATTTAAATATAAAATAACACTTGTTTCTATAAAAGAATTAGTAGTTTGCAACGGTTGGTTTAACGACTGAAATCGCCCCATTTTCCTGCAACATCAAAAAAGATTAGTTTTTGAATTAATTTGTAATACTTGTACGCATAATCACGTATAATATAATATTCATAAAAATTTCAGATTATACAAAGCATATTGGTACCTATTTCACACACAAAAAAATATTATCTTGGAGAAAGTTGAAAATCAAGATGGATAGAGAAACAACCTAATTTTCAAAAATATAGCCCCCATAATTCATAGTAGTTATCTATAAAATAAATTCTCACGTAAATATAAGATATTTGAATAAATAAATATTAATATCGGGTTATATAAATTAAATAGGTATATATTTCACACATGAAATATCATGTTAGAAAACAAAAAAGAGTAAGCTCAAGATAGTTGGAAAAACAACCATATCTTTTAAAGGAAATTAACTATGAATTCAAATAGATATATCATATATGGTTTCAATTTAGCCATAGAGATTTTATACCATAAGAGTAATTAAACAACCAATAATGAATCCCCTCAATAAATAGCGTCTTCCTTTCTCTGAATCTAACACAAAAGAGATAAGACATCATATCACTTCAAACTCCAACCAAAAGTTTTTTGGGCATAGCAAATTGTTAACTAAGCTATGTCTCCTTCAAACTCCTCCTTACCCAAAGCTGATCAGAAACGCAAATCTCTTGTTGTGGCCGTGGAGGTGATGAAGAAGATAATGAACAAACCGAAACAAGGGTCTTCTCAAGGGGTTGTGCTTGAAAGGACTATCACTGATGTTGTCTCTGAAAGGGCAATCACTGAGAGGCCTAGTTTCGGATTAGGTGTTGTCCGAGCAGAAAGCAATACCATGAAAAGAGATCCGCCTAAGGAGAAAACCGTCTACACTTGCAACATCTGCAAGATAGGGTTCTCAAGCCCTGATGCCCTAGGCGGTCACCAAAACACCCACAAGCGTGAAGAAGAGCTGGAGAGGCTGATGAAGAAGGACGAGCCAAGCTATCGTTCTGGACAAGGCTTTTCGATGAAGCCTTCAAGCTCTTCCAAAGGTAAGTCCATCTCGGTCTTTGGTGAGTCTTCACAAGATGCTTTATCAAAGGATAAGCATCTTCTTGGGATGTCTCCTGGTTCATCTAAGTCCATAGGATGCGACCTCAACAGCCTATTCCAATCGTTCGATAGCGGAGCCACAGGAGGTATCATGAACAAGGGCATGGCCACGGGTCATCCTGTGACTCCATACCGTTCCTTCATCGGGAAGATTAGCTATGGTCAGCCTGGCCATGGTTTTCCTTTAGGGCTTCCCTTACCCAATTCCAACCATAACCAGTATACTTTATCAAATGGTCATCAACTTGGGCACCCTTGTGATCCTTTTATGTCTAGAGAAGGCGGTAGCAATAGCGATTACACATCGTTGTCCAATGGTGGAGTCACTAGAGCAATCCCGGACCTGAACATGACCATGGTTCCTCCTGCGACTACACGCCGCTCTCTCGCCGAGAACACTAGCTATGGTTCTTCTTCAAGATATCCCTTTCCATCTTACAACTATAGCCCACATGATCCATCACTTGAGCTCTCTCTTGGTACACCTAATCCCATAGGAAGCAGCAGCAACAGCAACAACAACAACAACTCTTACCCATCAATGTTCAATGGTGGAGTCACTAGAGGAATCGCGGATATGAAGATGCCCATGGTTCCTCCTGCGACTCGATATAATTATCTTGAGCTACTTAATAAAGTGAGTGTTATCCCTGGTTCCTCTGAGTCCAAAGGAAGCAGCAACAATGACATGACCAGCGTTGACCCATCGTCCAATGAGGGAGGCACTGGAGGAACCTCGAACCTGACCACTCCCTTGTGTCCTCGTGTGCTTCGATACCGTTTTAACAAATATAACCCGCTTGATTCAATCACTAGAAACGCTCCTCCTTCACCTCCTCCCAGAACTACCAATCCTTCTAATGATGAGAATCAGAATGTCTCGGGCTCTACTTTCTTGGAGAAGCTCATGGCAAAGGGAAAAAACAAGATCGCATGATGATGATGAGGGTAACGGAGTGTGATTGAAGATCATGATGAGGATCAGCCGGAAGAAGTTGAAGCTAGGAGTTGTGGTCGTGATTGATCTATGTCCCTTTGTTGTTTTTTTTTTTCAGTTTTCTATGCATTGTTTAGTATCTGTCTTTCATTTTCGAGGTATCTCTCATAACTATGTATTTGAGGCCTTTCTTCACCTCATCCTGAAATTGTCTTTCAAATGTTATCCTTTTGCGTTTAGTTAATGTTTCGATTGATTCCTGAATCCCTTTCTTTTGTTCAATGCCTATATCTCATGATTGTTCTAAAAATTCTGCAATTTGGAAAAGTAATGGTCTGAATATTCAAAGGCGAATTTCATCTTTCAAAGGCTAATTAAAGAGGTTCTGCGTTTTGCTTGAAATCCTTTGTGGAAAAGACATCAAATCTATTCATTGGTTGGTTACTCGTATATGTGTAGAATTTCAATCGTTTGCATTGGAAGAACTATTAGGGTCTTTCATTACTGCTTGGTGATGTAGCCTCCCCAAATTGTTTTACACATGTCACATCTTTCAAGATACTTTTGGGATGACAAAAAGAAAAAAAAAGTTGTTATCCTTATTTATATTTTTTTTATTAATATAGTCCAGTTATTGACCATGGATTCATAATGTGGAATTTAAGAAAACATGCGTAGAACAATGAATCTAGACTAGAGTTTGATGTAAATTGTGAATCGTAATCGCTATATATGGTGCGTGCCATGTAAATTGTATAAAAACATTTTAAAAAAAAGCCAATGTATCAAATAATATTTTTTGTTTGTACAGCGTATGTATCAAATGAATGTACAGAGCATAAACTCATGGAAATGAGTCTTGTTTAATTTACGGTAGATAAGGTTAAAATACTTTAGAAAGTGTAGGTAACACAAATTTTGCATTTACCACGGACTGTCTTGAATATCCTGGAAAATAATTCGAGGTAACTTTTTGCGTAAAAGCCACATGTAAGAAAAAATGGATACACGTTTATTTTTGAAAAATATGACATCGTATTTAACATGTATTTACCAAAGATTGAGTATGGTGTTATCGAATAAACGCTAGTTATATAGACAACATAATAAGTTCACTATTCATGGATAGTAACGTCCAATACTCTTTATTTCACGATTTGGAGTTAAGTTGCAAACCAAACTACTTCTAATTAATTTGGTTTGCCAGATATCTCACTAAAGTACGGTGAAGTAGAGATGATGGAAAATGACTTTTACTTGGGTAAAAAAGGTTAAGAACACTTTGAAAAAATGTAGGTAAAGACAATATTTGCAGTTTCAGTAAAACATTTGAATATTTTAGAAAATAATTAGAGAAATTTTTGTTGCGTAAAATGCATTTCTAATAAGATAATATTTTCATTTATCGATATAGGGAATGGCAAATAAAACTACCATCCATTTTACAAAAAAAAATATTATGACGTTTTTTGGAAAGAGTGGGTGTAGTTATACCGAATAAACACAAGTTATGTAGCGAGCCGGCCAACATAATAAGTTCATTTCATAGCTTGGGGTTAAGTTTTCCAACCGAAGTAATTTTGATTTGGTTGTCGAATGTCTCATATGAAGTATGATGAAGCCTAAATGATGGAAAATGAGTTACTTAGGGTAAAAAGGGTTGAAAACACTTTGAAAAGTGTATGTAAAGACGATTTTGCATTAAAAGTAGAGCGTTTGAATATTTTTTAAAATAACTCAAGATAATTTTGTCGCGTAAAATGCATGTTTAATAGGATGAATATTTTCATTTATCAATGTATAGGGTACGACAAATAAACCTACCATCTCTTTCAGAAAAATATTATGACGTTTTTTTGGAAAAATAGTATAGTAATATTGAATAAACGCAAGTTATGTAGCTAGCCGACCAATATAATAGGTTCACTTCATGGCTTGGGATTAAGTTTTCCAACCGAATTTATTTCGATTTGGTTTGCCGGATGTCTCACATAATTATGATGAAGCGGAAATGATGGAAAATGAGTCTTACTTAAGATAAAAAAAGGGTTAAAACCACTTTGAAGAGTGTAGATAAAGACAATATTGCATTTACAACAGAGCGTTTGAATAGCTTTTAGCAACAGAAAAAAACAGAGCGTTTGAATAGTTTAGAAAATAACTCAAGAAAGTTTTATTACGTGAAATGCATGTGTAATAGGATGCATATTTTCATTTATCAATGTAGGTATGGCAAATAAACCTATCATCTATTTTAGAAAATGACGTTTTTTGGAAAGAGTGAGTAAAGTAATGTTGAATAAACACAAGGTATATAGTGACCCAACCAATATAATAAGTTCACTTCATGGCTTGGGGTTAGGTTTTCCAACCGAACTTATTTCGATGTGGTTTGCTGGATGTCTCACATAAGTATGATGAAACGTAAATGATGGAAAATGAGTCTTACTTAAGATAAAAAAGGGTTAAAAATACGTTGAAAAGTGAAGGTAAATACAATATTATATTTACAGAAGAGCATTTGAATATTTTAGAAAAGAACTCAAGAAAATTTTGTTTCGTAAAATGCATGTTTAATAGGATAAATATTTGCATTTACTAATGTAGGATATGGCACATATACCTACCATCTATTTTTAATAGTATGACGTTTTTTGGAAAGAGTGAGTATAGTAATATTGAAACGCAAGTTATGTAGCGAACCGACCAATATAATAAGTTCTTTTCATGGCTTGGGATTAAGTTTTCTAACCGTTTTTATTTCGAAATGTAAAAAACAAACAATCTTGCATTTTGAAAAGGAGCGCTTTAAATATTTTGCTAAAATGAATTTATTAACTGGCTACTACTAAAAATGGTTAAACAAGAAGTTGGAATTTCAAAAAGTTAGATGGTCGCTGACTCGCTGCTATTTCCTAGCATTTTGGAAGCTGCAACAACTTTCGAATACTATAAAAAGTCGATAACTGTGCTTATAAACCGATTAAATAGTCTTTATAGTTCTACAAAAAAGACCAATGCTGATTTAAGGACACCATATCAGTGTTAGTCTCAAGTTAGCTACGGTTTAGCATTGACGAAAGTTCCTAATTATGTGTTTATAAATCTCGGTTGGCCAATCCTATAGAGATCAATTTCTGTTGGACGCTTAGAACATTACGGAGATTTATAATTATCGATGATCAAAAATAATATTCAGAAGATATATTTCTATACGATAGGAGTTTTGTCTCACTCGACAATATGTTCATTCTATTGTTGACATGGTACGCCGATCCATTGGTTTATTGATTTGATCGATCGTAAAGATTTGGATCTACGGTTGCAGAATCTCACACCAATATGAAAAAAATATATATATAATAAACTCCAATTCTCGTTTAAATCGTATTGATAGATTCTTCAACTAGCAAATTTGTAATTTTACTTGGCAAACCAGCACTAATTAATGAGGTTCTATGACAAGATGTTTCACAACATCTCATGTCGTGTATGTTGATAAAGCATCTGATTCGGAGCAGGTTTCGCGTTTCGTTCATGTATATTGTTGTGCTTTGGTGTGTTGGGTCTATATTGTAATATTTAGATTAATTTATTATCGCGGGGATAGCTCAGTTGGGAGAGCGTCAGACTGAAGATCTGAAGGTCGCGTGTTCGATCCACGCTCACCGCATTCTTTTTTTTTTTGTTTTAGTTTTTAGTTCTCTTGCAAAACGACAAAGCTTTTGAGCGTATTTAGGAACAAATTGATTCTAAACGACGTCGCTTTATTTGAGATGTTGGGTCGCCTGTGTTTCTTTGGTCTTGACTCGATTTCATTTAATTTAGCTTTTCTTAATTACCTTTTTTTTTACAACTTCTTATCTATTGTATTTTCAAATCTCATTAATAATTTGGGAAATTTATATCAAATATGAACACTTTTTATTCCTGAATAAAAAAATGTTCCACATCATTCATCAATCTTTTTTTTTCCCCCATGATTTTAGATACGTGAATGAAATTACAATAAGTTTGACCTGTTTTTCTTTTATAACAATTGTTCATAAGTTTTGAGTAAGTTCATCCTAAGTCACTTTAATAGTACAAATAATTTTATAATTTTTCTCTTTCGTTGAATAACAGGGCAAAAGATTTCTGGAGTTATAAGCATAGCTAGTATATATATGGCCGGTTAAAAGCCTAATTCTCAAGCAAATTAATGTTACTCAAAGAGTCAAAGTAGTTCTTGTCTTGTCAAGTTATATATATCTCAACTTCAAAAACAGATTTTGTGAATCTAAAAAGAAAAACTTCGGAGGAACCGTTAATCGTTGAAGAGGCTCGTCAAGGATTGAATGTAAGATAGTTTTTTTAATATTATTCCATATTTTGAAGCTCAAATTGTACAATAAAAAGTTATTCTATATTACTTGAAAGAAATTTAATCGCATATGTTGAAGTTCAAATTGTACAAGAGAAAGATACGTGAAACAAACAAACAAATAGAACTTTATTTGAATTATTATCTTTTTTTAACCCAAAAAAAAAAAAAAATTCGACTAATTTCAAGTGTGCATAAACAGCTAAAACAGGAATCCATCAGATTTTTAACTCGGCTTTTGACCCAACTCTGACTAATCACGAACGTGTATTTTTGATCTTATCCTTTAAATTACAAGTTAAACCATCAGACCATGGACGCATGATTACTTTACTTTGAATTACCAGATATATATCACTACAAGAAATAGGTCGAATTCCGACCAAATTTCCGACCAAAATATTGGTTGAAAATATTTACATCCGATTTCCAACCAATTTCCAACCATTAATAAAAATGATTGGAAAATAGTGGTAAATTTCCAACCCACAAATATGGTTGAAAAATCGTCGAGAATTTCTAACTAATTTCCAACCAGTTCCGTTTGGTTGGAAAAACAATTGGAAAATGGTGGAAAATTTCTAACCAATAAACGTGGTTGAAAATTTGTCGGGAATTTCTGACTGATTTCCAACCAACTCATGTGGTTGGAAAATTGGTCGGATATTCGTGGAAACTCTGTCAAAATTTTTTGACTATTTAAATTGGTTGGAATTTGCTAGGAAATTTCCGAATATTTTTCAACGATTTTAATTTTTAAAATTTTTTAAATAAAAGAATATGCTTGATGTTGTGAGGAAGGAAGCTGAGAACAGCGATTGTCTACAAGGTGAGAACAGTTCAGTTCCATTTCTGATTATTGTTTTTGAATCTCGATCTGTTCTTTGATTTTTTTTTTTTTATCAAGTTTCATTATCGTGCGAGATTTGATTGATATATGAGAAGTTCTTCATTGATGAGTTTGTTAGAGATGGTCTTTGTTATTTACATTTTAACATTTTACTGATTAGTGATGCGATTATCTTCTGATACATGGTTTACTCTATGAATAGGTTTCCAA
>OVAY01002605.1:0-16465 GCA_900406395.1 Kernera saxatilis | reverse complement strand
TTATATTTACATATAATTAAAAAAATAAGTACATACCCGTTGCTGGTAACCAGTTGAATTTAATGAATATCAACTTTTTGATCTAATTGATTTAGAGTTAAATAACTTTGATTGATTCTTTGAACTTTCAACTTATTTTTCTTATTTTGAATTTGATATCAATAGTTAAGAAATAAAAAAATGGAAGCATACAATTAAACTCTATATCTTATATATAATGATATACATAACATTTTAGGAGAATATTTCCCAAAAATATTAAATGTCATTTTTTATATTTTCCAAAAATATTACTTAATTGCCATTTTTTATCTAAGAATAAAATTTATTTTCCTATAACTTATTAATAATTTTGCTTCTTTTATTTTATTTTTTTCACCACGTTGTTATTTCCTCTTTGTTTTTATAAATTTGGTAATTTTACTTTTTACATAAATAACATATTGCATAAGTAATTTTCTTTTTCATTTATTTTTGACTTTTTCCACTACATTGCTATTATTTCTTTTTCTTTTTTAATATTTTACTTATTTATTTTACCAATTATATTGATAGTACGTGTTAAAATCTAAGTTAACAGTGACACATGTCATGATCTGGTGAGTTATAATTTTGCATATATATCACGTTCATGTCGAACGCGTTCAGTTTTATATAATAAGATTTGATTTACTTGATAATTGAAATGACCAAGAAACAATAACGTACATTGTTTAAAAAGAAAAAAAAAACAATGAAATTTTTTATATGTCTCTTTTTTTTTTATATAACTCAGGGATAAATCCCATATATATGGAGGAACCCAGACTAATCTTTTGGGGGAGGTGCAGCCCACGGATAAACTTTCTCTCCGGATATCTAAATGGATCCGAAAGCAGAGGCTCATATCCGTATGGATGTCTAGAAACAATGTGTTTTAGTTTCACGCAGCAGATGAATCGAACCTGAAACGTGTTAGCGTCCCAGTCCCGTCCCCTTACCACTTAACCACAAGCTCTTGGACTTTTATATGTCTCTTTTCAATGGATTTAGCTAATTTTGTAGAAGAATTTCGTTGGCTAGTGAATCTTGTAACTAGTATATTTGCATGTAAATAAAGGAAAGTTAGTGACACTTGTTATTTGTCAGTCAAAACTTTTTCTACGTTGGATTCACATGTGTATTTCAGTGACTCTTTATTACAACTTTTTTTTTTTTTGGTGTACAAAGACTGTTTGTTACTTAATTCGCAGATTTAATAATTCAATGTTTTATTTTAATAATAAAGAAATGTTGTGCACGGCATATGATAATCGTAGTTAATATTATTCTGAACAATTGTCTATATTTTTTCATGATTCTTCTCGTTAATATAATCTATTATATACAAAAGTTTGATTTTTTATTATATACACAAGGAGATGACAATTGTCTATATTTTTTCATGATCCTTCTCATTAATATAATCTTAATTCTCTTTCGATATACAAAAGTTTGATTTTTTTGTTTTTTTTGTTGGTTTCTCTTTGTTGAGATATGTTACTGGAATCTTGGAAAGACCAACTAAATATGGTCCCGGCTGACCATCTAGGAAGAGCAACAACACCAAGTTCTACGAGATTCTTGGTGAATCTTCGACCCCCTTCTTTATTTCTCATCAGATTCTGTGAAATTTAGTTTTTGTATTAGTTTAGTTTCCCTTCAAAAATCTGATTTTTTTAAGTTTGATTTGCATTCGATGGAGGTAGTGTTGAGCGAGAGCCGGAAACGCTTTGTGGCGATGTGAGGAAGCAATCAAGCAAAGATTACGGTAGATTAGGGCTCGGAAACTTGGATTCTCATTCTTAGTGGAGACCTCATGTGGTCGGCATCGCGTTTTTGCTCTTCCAATGGTTCATCTTCTCTCGCGTGAGTGTCACCACCGACCTCGGTGCATCGTCTTCTGGTGGGGCAAATAATGGGAAGAATGAGTATGGGGATTACCTAATCGAGGAAGAGGAAGGTGTTAACGATCAGAGTGTCGTCACTAAGTGTGCTGAGATACAAACCGCTATTTCCGAAGGTAAGATCTCGTGAAACTTTACTCAGATCTCACTGTGCTTTTCTTATATCTGGCTATGTTTCATTTTTCACGTGTTTCGTAGGTGATCGAAGGATGTTATGGAATGTTAGAACATGAAACTACTAATTTAATATCTTTTAAATTCCACAAGTGATTTGGTATATGGAAGTAGGGAGGTGAATATTAAAATAATTGATATGTGTATCACAATGAAGGTAACTTAAAAGGACCGGAAGACTACGCAGCTTCGGTCCATTCTCAAGCATGGACATCTTTTCCCCATCTGGTGAAAACGTTTCTTATAACTTGTCACTGTTTTTCTTATGTTTAAAGTATGTATGATTTGTTTGACACTCAAGAATGCCTTCGATAAAGGAACTTGAAGTCTTAGCCATATGTGTTTTCTGATGTAGATTGATTACACAACACTTGAAAGGCAACGGTAAGCAATTCCTAATTGGTAGAGCACATATGTTGAATTTGCAAGACATTTTAACAAGCCTCTTATTTTTTTTCAATGCAAGTTTAAGATGATTTATAGCTATGTGAGAGTTTATGGAAGGTGTATGACTTGAAGAAAGGCTAGATGTGGTTGAGGTAAATATAATTCTCTTCATCATTTACTTTTGAACGTTGTGTGGCTTATTTATAACATAATACCACGCTTGCAAGAGACGCAAGCTGTTTGAAGTTAAGCTATATGCCATTAAATTATCTGCTAATATCTTCCAGATGTCTACTCTATTCAGTGTTTTAAAATGCGGACTAGGCGGCCGTCTAGACGGTGCCTAGGCTCTATGCGGTACTCAAGCGCCCCGATTTCATGCTATACGGTAGTTATGCGGTTAAAAAAAAATTCGGACGCTTAATAGTGTTTAGGCGGATGTTATGCGGCCTAGGCGGATTCTAGGCGGTCATTTTAATATTTTTTGAAAAAAATTAATATAATTATATATTATTTATAATTTATATAGTTTATTTAAAATAATATTTAAATTTAGTCTCTAAACTTATTAAATTAAGTTAAAATTATTTATAAATTTTTAAATTATATTTTTTTCTTGCATAAGAGGTTATTAAATATAACATTCAAAGCCATATTTTTTATTTGTTATTCATAAAACTAAATTATATAGGTTTCTTCATTGTAAATAATATATATTGTATATAGAAATTCATCATGTACTTAAAAAATCTTTTCCGCCTAGGCATCCGCATATACGGCTAGGCGCTAGGCGTTAGTCTACCGCCTAAAGAACGCCTAGCGCGTTTAAGAACACTGACTCTATTTTAATCTTTATAACCCAATGAAAATTTTGTTTTTTTGTATCAACAATGAATATATTGTTGCCTCAAGCATATGAGATTTTCTTAACATATATCTTATGTGGGTTAAATTTCACTGTAGAGATTATTTACCATTGACCTTCACTAATAAACCATCCACTGATTACGTTTGGTATTTGGAATAAGAATTCATTCACTTTATGTGAATTTTTGAGTTTTTTTTTAATGGGACAAAATAAAAGATGAAGATTGAAGAGAGAGAGTAAAATCTGTGAAGCAACCACCACCTCCATTTTTCGAATAAATTGAACAGCGATTTCTCTCCCATTCATGTCTCTTTTAGATTCTAAAATTGATGATGAAAAGCTCTTTTTAACAAAGAAAAAAAAAGAACTTTATTAAAATTGGTTAGCTAATGGTTTGTGATAAGTGCAGGATTAGTGACTCCAGCCGCACTTATGGTGTAAAACACATGCATTTATCATTTAAGGAGAGATGGGTGTGGCAGAGATTACACATAAAATGGGAGCCCATAATTAAAATGACAAAATGTGCTCTTTGAATGTTAGGTTGGCTCCAAGAATGGAACTGACCACTTAGCTAACGTCTCAAACAAATTGACACATTTGGATCATGTTGCCTTCCTTAATATCGCGTTGTCTTCTTCACGTCTGTTTTAAAATGCGCACTAAAGGTACTTGGTGATCAAATTTATTGATCAACAAATCGTGATTTGATGAATCAAGCTATACAAATTGAAGTCGACATTTTCATCTCCTTGGGTTTGTTTCATATTGGGTTTGTTTCATATTTGATGATTAGCGTAGTTACACCAGGTTCTTAGTGATTCATGTAAAGGAAAGGTAGTTCAATTGAAGGTTCTTAAAGTATAAAATGGTAAATAACTAATACGTTTTATAAGATTTTGTAACGCAGTTATAAAAATACATAACTATCGTGTGATTCACTAAAAGCAGTATATTTCAGTAAATTTGGAACAAAAATAAGAATAAATAAGTTTAAGTTTAAGAAACAAAACATTATATCAACCCAAAACACATTGATAAGGATTTGAGATTGTTTCATAAAATTTTATAAGGCATGTTATAAAGTTTTATAAGGAAGCTTGTAAATGCAGAAAATTTATAAACTTCATAAACCAATTTATAAATATGATATTTTTGAAAACAGAAAGCAAGTAATGGTACCTTTGAAAAAGTATATTCCCAAAGTGGTATTTATTAAATTTCTCAAAAAAAAGATGAAAAAGATATATTCAGTTTAAAGGAGAAACAACAATTAAGAAGCACATATACATTTTTTTTGATCATTTAGGCATGTATTAATTGTTATTATAAAAGAAAGAAAAACAAACACTATAATGAAGAGTTCAATTCTAACTTGCCGTAAATGAAGAACTTATAATTGACAGTAAAATTATTTTTGTTTTCATTTATAGTTGAAGGAAAAAAGATTAAGTGGAGTTTTAGATCATAATTAAAATGGGTGTGCTGAGTAATTTAAACAATTATTTTGTATATACAATATACTTAGCATTTTTTTTTATATTCTATCATCATTATATTTACAAAATATATATATAACAAAAAAATAAACGCGGGATTTCATCTAGTGAATATAATTAGTGGGATCCATGAGATAATTTTCAGTAATAACATATCCGATCCAGATCTGATACTATCTGAATTTTCACATCCATACTCTGATCGGACCAGTAAATTCTTACAATTAAAGTCGGTTTGATTGCCGGTAACCGGTCACCGGCGAAACCGGCAGATGTCTCGGAAAAGACGAAAGATTTTATGTTTTTTAGCCAAAACTCTCTGCTGAGTGCCGTCTTCATTTTTTCAACGCCTTCACAAGATTCTAACTTTTTTGTTTTACCAGAGAAGAATACTCTCTCCGTCTACCAAAGGTCACCTCTTTCTCTCACTTTATTTAGGTTTTATTTTTTCCCTTTTGAGTGATTGCGTCAGGAAATCAGGATTCTCTCATTCGATCGTATCTCTGCAGTCTTAACGATGAGGAGGTGCTTTTCCAAAATCACTGACTGCCCATTGGGTTTCAAGGATTTCAACTTTTTCTTGGTAAATTTTCAACCTTTTTCCCTATTTATTTTACTAAATTGTGGAATTTACTTCTGCTATATGATGATTCAATTTCGGAATGGGTTTCGATTTCTCCAATTCAAGTTCGTTGCTTGTTTGAAATTATTTATTCCTAAAGCTAAGGCTACTAGCTAATATTCAATTATCTTCCGAAGCTGATAAATTTTTCTCAAGGATTTAAGAGCTGATCAATGTTAATATGACCTTTACTAGTGAATTCAATATCTGCGCAATGTGTTTTTTTTTTCAAGTGTTTAATTGTGGCCTCTTTTTCCACCTTTGGATTCTTCAACAGGTTGGGTCAAGCTCAGTATCAAGAACTATTACTACTACTGAGCGCTTATTTAGCAGTCATGCAGCTCAAGTTGATCAGACAAAGACAAAAGACAATCCTGTCTCAGACATGTTGATTGATTCATTTGGTCGGTTACATACCTACTTGAGGATATCTTTGACAGAGCGCTGTAACCTCCGGTGTCAGTACTGTATGCCGTCTGAAGGTGTGGAGCTTACTCCTAAGCCTCAGTTGCTGTCACAGTCTGAGATTGTTCGGTTGGCTGGTCTTTTTGTTTCTTCTGGGGTTAACAAGATTCGGTTGACCGGTGGCGAGCCTACGGTTAGGAAAGATATTGAAGAGATTTGTCTGCAGTTGTCTAGCTTAAAAGGGTTGAAGAATATGGCTATTACTACCAACGGTATCACTCTTGCGAAGAAGCTACCAAAGCTTAAAGAGTACGGGCTTGACTCTATTAATATCAGCTTGGATACTCTTGTCCCAGCAAAGTTTGAGTTTCTGACTAGACGTAATGGGCACGAGAGGGTTATGAAATCAATTGATACTGCTATTGCCCTTGGATACAATCCCGTAAAGGTATATTAGTAATCCTTCCTCATTTCCATTTTATTGCGGCAGAACAATATATTGATGCTCGAAAGTTTTTGCATATTGTCCCGGGTCTGTACAGGTCAACTGTGTTGTTATGAGAGGATTGAATGATGATGAGATTTGTGATTTTGTGGAGTTGACACGCGAGAAGCCAATCAATGTCCGGTTCATTGAGTTTATGCCCTTTGATGGAAATGTTTGGAATGTAAAGAAACTTGTGCCTTATGCAGAAGTGATGGATAAAGTGGTAAGGTAGAATTCTCTCAATTTTTTTGGCCTTTTTTAAGATTAGCAAACCTTTCCTTGAGCATTTTCATGATTGGTTTCTGTTGTTATGGTAACAGGTAAAGGGCTATCCGAGTATAAAACGCATCCAAGATCACCCGACTGAAACAGCTAAGAACTTTACGATCGATGGGCATTGCGGTTCTGTATCTTTCATCACATCCATGACAGAACACTTCTGTTCTGGCTGCAATAGATTAAGGTTACTTGCAGATGGGAACTTCAAAGTATGCTTGTTCGGTCCTTCAGAGGTAAATTTAAATTTCCAAACTTTTTTCATGACTGAAAACCAATTCTTGTTGATTCAAATGGCTGAGAACATCTACACATTAACTTGATTCCCGGTAAAAATGAGGATTCTTGGTTGCTTTAAAATTGATCCTCTTGTAAGCAGGTTAGTTTGAGAGATCCTCTTCGGTCTGGTGCTGATGACGAAGCGCTAAGGGAAATCATAGGCGCTGCTGTATGTATTTTAGTTGCTTCATCTGATTTTACATACCGTCACAAAAAATTTCCTCTGTTTTCTTCAAAGATTGGTTTAGTGTTTGAGACATAAGAATTCACAGCAATGGGTTTCAGGTGAAGAGGAAGAAAGCCGCACACGCAGGAATGCTTGACATTGCCAGGACAGCTAATAGACCAATGATACACATCGGTGGTTAAACACAGCTATAATGTAAGTTCTTTAAGACATTGCTTATCATTAACCAAACCCACACAATCAATTAATGTGTACAAATAACCAAGCATTGGACCAACGGACTGTCTGATTTTGCTTTGTAACTCAAATTTTGTCGATACTTTGGCCGCTCCAAGTTTTCTATTCAAGGGTTTTGACACTAGATCTCAGTAACAGTCTTTGATGCATCGATCCTTTTATTTTGCCGGGTGATCCATAGAGTTATTCTTCTCTTTACAGGTTGGTGAAGTGAAGTTCTTGGAAAACACTACAAGGAACATCGAGATGCATATCTTGTAAGAATCTATCTCCCTGCTGCTCCAACTCTGTGATAGAACTTTTTGCAAACAAGAATACTGAAAGAGTTTCTCAATGTTCTTATCTGTATAGGTATAGACACTGTACAGGAACTCAGACTTTCTACATGAACTTTTTCAGTCAATCCGATTACTTTTCTTGTTTATGAAAAAATCAAATCTAAGAAACTATTATGTAATACAATGTTTATTTGCATTTTAGAAATTTAAAAATTTGTAAATTTACAAATTGGAACGTTAAACAAAACAAGAACCTTAGATTCTAGTAATATTTGTTGATTATGTATCAACATGTTATGTATTCAATGTGGCTCAATGTTACTTTTTAAGAATGATTTATATCTTTATGTGTGTGGGATTTTATATCTTTGTTCGAAATGCAAATGCAATATTGATCAAAGCTGGTAATTATATCTTAAAACTGAGTTTTGAGTACCTGACTTGTACTTTTTACTCTTTTATTAACTTGCATAATAGAACTTTTATTAATTAGCAATTCTCATTAATCAAATTCTAGTTTTAAGTAGAAACGGGGCAAGGCTTCCTGCAAATACAACGACGGATAAATCCTTTGCATCGACCATCAGGGAAATTTTCGCTGATACAAACTTGTTTGCAAGTTCTCCACTTCATGCACATTCCTCTAAAATTAATGCTTCTTGCTTCACACATTTGTTGTCCTTGAACCATCTTCATACCTATATATAAGATAATATATTTTTTTGTAATTCGAAAAGTATTCAAATTTATGACCATATATATAATCAGTAATGACGAAAAACTCTCTCGTTACAACCAACGTCTTTTCATTGCTTCCCACGCCTAATATTTTATGTAAAGCCTATTTGTTATAACAAAATTCATGAGTTCATCACAATACCATTTGAATGTTAGCTAATCAGAACTAAGAAAAATCAAATTCAATTTTATAGTGATAAACTCGTTATATGATTCTTTTATATATATAAAAAAGTGGTGATTTTGTTATCTTTTTGTTTTTTAACAAAGTGATTTTGTTATGTATATCTAACAATTGTTGTAATGCATAAATCCATTGCAAAGTACGAGATTGTGTTGTAGAAATAATTATTTCAACATCATAAATTTTTTAACTAATTAGTCTATGCATACAAAAATGTATTAAATTAAACAAGGGAATTGAAGTATAAGTATATAACATATATTTTAGTAGATTTGGTTACAACTTAATATTGTGGAAAATTAGATTTGCATACCTGGCGTGGCAAGAAGTATGACTAAGAAGAAGAGTGTAGAGATTAACTGCATAAAGTTCTTCATATTTTCTTAGTAACTAGTTAAACGAAAGAAATAGAATTTAGTGAGGAGGTGCCGTTTTATAGTAAACATAAGCATAAAGCTTAATTGGTAAAATATCAACATATATTTCAAACTCCATTAAAAGATATCCTAAATACAAGAATCAATAAACTAGATTTTACACTTTTTATTATTATAATTTACACATGAAATTAGTTTCAAATTCATTCAAACTCTTTCAAATAAAATCAATTGTGAGAATTTATCAAAGAATAACACAAGATTTTAAGTGATCATTTCAAATCTCTAATTGAATAACAATAGATTTAAAAGTATTTTAATAAAGATATTGTATATATCAAAGAGAGAACAAACTAGTGATATTGTATATATCTTCAGTAACATAGTTTTAAATCTATTGCATTTTATGCATGAGATTTTATTCCTTTTATTTCTGTGTACTGAATTGTATTGTATGTTGCATGGAATTAGAAGTAGATATGCCTAAGCTTGGAAAAGATTTTTAAAACATGGGAACGGATATTTGTTGGAAGCCTTATATATTTTTCCAATTAAGCTTTATACTTATGTTTACTATAAAATGCAACCTCCTCACACTAACTGTTACAAGTTAGATAGTTCTATTTGTTCTCTCTAAATTCTTTTTCTTTCGATTAACTAGTTACTAAGAAAAAAAATGAAGAACTTTATGCAGTTAATCTCTACACTTTTCTTCTTAGTCATACTTCTTGCAGCGCCAGGTATACAAATCTAATTTTCCACAATATTAAGTTGTAACCAAATCTACTAAAATATATGTTATACACTTATACTTTAATCCCCTAGTTTAATTTAATACATTGAATTTTATGCATAGTCTAATTAGTTTGATGATGATGAAATAATTATTTCCACAACATAATCTCGTACTTTGCAATGGATTTACGCAGTACAAAAATTATAGTAAAAATAATAAAATCACATGACTTTTTTTTCAACTCATACTTTATAACGAGTTTATTTCTTAGTTCTGATTAGCTAACATTCAAATGGTCATTTTGATGAACTAATGAATTTTGGTTATATCTAATTAGTCGTTGGAAGCAATTAAAAGATATTTGTTATAACGAGAGAGTTTTTCGTCATTATTTATTACTCCATATTTTATGGTCATAAATTTGAATACTTATTGAATAACAAATAATATATATATTATCTTATATATAGTTATGAAGATGGTTCAAGGACAACAAATGTGTGAAGCAAGAAGCATTAACTTTAGAGGAATGTGTACGAAGTGGAGAACTTGCAAATATGTTTGTATCAGCGAAGGTTTCCCTGATGGTCGATGCAAAGGATTTATCCGTCGTTGCATTTGCAGGAAGCCTTGTCCCGTTTCTACTTAAAACTAAAATTTGATTAATGCGAGTGACTTATTAATAAATTCTCTACTATGTAAGTTAATAAAAAAAAAAAAAAAAAGTTAATAAAAGAGTAAAGTGCAAGTCATGTACTCAAAACTCAGTTTTAAGATATTAAATTACTCAACTAAAAATAAATATCATATGGTTTCTATTTATTTATGAAACCACACTTTTAAAATGCAAGAGTAAATTTCCAAAAAAAATGATATAAGCGTTCAACGCATTTTCAAATTGTATTTTTTAAGCACTATGGAAACGAGATTCTAAAAATTTTTGAGAGTTTCCGATTCTTGTTCTGATTCCGATTTCAAAGCGGAAAGCGAACATCCGAGAAAGCTTTCATGCAATCTAGTTTGTACCACTTTCAAATAAAACATTATTCGATATATTTTAGTTTAATAAAAGAATATTAATCGAAGATAACACTAAAAATCTTTTTTATTTTATTAGCATAAGAAATCTTTTTGGCATGTACATAGTACGGCTTAATACTAGTCAACGTATAAATCAATCATATATATCTACATAGAGTGATCAATCTTAGATCAATATACCGAAACAACCTAAAAGTAAAAAGGAAACAAAAACACTCTAATAATGCCCGATATAGATGTCCCTAATTAAGATGGTGATGATGATGTAGTTGTTGTTGTTGCTGCCTCATCTTGTGAAGAAGGAGAAGGAAGACAAGAAGAAGAAGAAGAAGAAGAGCCATTAGAGGAAGGAGACATCTCGCCGCCGGCAGGCATATCCTGAAGTGCCGCCAGAATCCGGCGGATGCTGATGGACCTCGCCGGCCGAAAACTGTAAGCCCTCTTCAACGAATTCGATTTAGAGAAAACCCTCGACGATTTCGTGAGGATGACATACACCAAACCTTGAACCAGAGCAAATAAGACCACCTTCATCAACATTGTTCCCAAGCCTCCCTCCATTTGTTGTAATAGCTAGATTGAATACTCGATTTCGAGATGAGATTCAAAAAATGTTTTTTGTTTTTTTCCTTTCTTGGGGTTGTGTCAAGATTTGAGGATGAGTGATTGAAAATTTTAGTTCATGCAAAAAGTTCATTGAATTTATAGAGAGATAGAGAGCGCGCCTTGCGTATTTGACCAAAGGCAGAGTCGTGGAAGTAACGGACATAATATCGTTAGACCTTATCCGGTCAAAGGAAAGGACATGTCATATTTTCTCTAGAAAAATATTGATCCTAGAACATAACATGAAAATTCAATATTTTTATAGTGGACAAAAAGGTTTGACATTATAAGATTAGGGAATTTGCACCATATATAACAAAACTGTAATCAATCAGCAGAATGACTATCAATTTTATATTAATAAAAATAGAAATAAATTGTTAAATGTTTTTTTTTTCCCTCTAAAATGTGTACTTTTCTAATTAGTTGTTTTAGTCATGGGTTAAAACTCGTAATTTATATGTGTTAAAGAGACTTTAAATATATTTTAAATTAAATTTACTCTAAAAATAAGATATTTCTTTGAAAAAAATACCAAAAGTATAAGTTTCCTTGTGATTTTAAGTTGGCAAAAGAACGCTTGGAAATTATTCGTATTCAAAACTTGGTTCTATTTACTTTTAATTATTTATCAGATGAAGTTATAAGTTACGTGCATATTATACCACTAATATTAAGTAAATCCTATTACAGAAAATTAATTATAACTTTACAGTCAGTAATTTTTCTTTGACATAAAATCCAATATACTTCAATGTATATATATTGGTGCAGAACCAAAACACTTAATACAGTAGTCTTTTGTTCTCGTCATAATGTTTGAGAAATTATTCTCTACCACGAGACAAGGATTAAAAGATTACATAAAATGGTATAACTGGTAGATTAAAATATTAAGAAAGAAAAAATCAATCAACATACATCATGAATCCATTATACTAGACCCAAAGAGAAAGTCAAGAAAGTGGAAAAACTAAAAACGATGCCGTTTTTCATCTCAGAGGAAACCAACCTTCTTGAAACTGAGATTGATAAGAAACCATGAAGAAGAGGAAGACGAGCATGAAGGCCACTCCCCACGGCGTTCCTCCAGCTCTATACAAAGACTCTCTCTCGTTCAGAGGGATCAATGACGTCATCATCCCTCCTCCTCCTCCTCCATCATTGGATAGAAAATAGACGGCCAAGAGCAAAAGCAGAGGAGAAGCCATGAGAGCAAGCTTGAGCTGGTCTGTAAAACCTTCGATAACTGGTTCGTAGCTTGCGTACCATGAAATCGTTACGAACATTAAGAGGATGAAGACGAAGACGCAGAGATGTAGTGGAACTGGAGGGCTTCCTTCGTGGTCTCTTCCCATGGCTTATCTTTCTTTTCTTTAGATTCTTGATTTTTGTTTATTATATTTCTTGGTGAAATATTTTTGGAGAGTTTTAACCACTTGATGTTAAGTTTTGAGGTTTTGATGAAGAAGTTGAAGCATGAGAGGTTCGATTTATAAAGGGGAACTTAATGTTTGCTTCGGATCCTACAAGAATGTAATTAAATAATACGTCTGTATATATAATGGAAATTCAATTTATACAATGGACCATCTATATAATACATTATTTAAATTTACAGATAGGTTTATGAATCAAACTAAATTAACCGAGTGTCAAATGAATTAACCGACATTTTCATATTTAAAAAAAAAACCTAACTAAATCAATACCGAATCAAACCAACAAAGGGATCCAAATTTATTCTACAAACATAATATTTGAAACATACGTTTTTGATATAATTAATATTAGCAACATAATTATTAGTATTTTTGTAATTTAGTTTGATATTTAATTATTTAACTGAAATCAAATTGAACTGAAATGAAGCTTAAAATTAAGCTGAATAAATACTAGTTATACTTTAAGCTAAATTAATAAATTAATATTACTTTACGTATTACCTGTGTATAATAATGGTACCCAAAATAAAGGACATGAAAAAGAGCTGACTTGGCACTTTAATTAAAGATTCTTGCTTTTGACGGTGCCATAAGGAAAGGATACTTAACGAGGTCGGTGAAGCCATGCATCAACTTCTATTGGTAAAAATCTAGCCAATGAAAACGTGCCACGTACCACCGACCCTTTCCCTACGTCTCAAGTCACCTGATACTTTCTCATTTATTTATTCTCCATATATAGAATAATTGCAGTATTGCACGCAATATGATAATCAACTATTTTAATACATAAGTACGAAAGAATTTGATTAAGCATGTACATGTTTTAAAAGAGTGATTTTAGACTATTAATTACAATACTATTTTAAAATTATTTCTATGTTATCTTCTTAGGAAATGAGGCATCACTTCTTTGGAAGTTAGCTAAAAAATCACCACACTTACGTACATAAAATATATATTTAATTTGGAATGATCATAAACAATTTTTTGATTAATTATAAAGAGAAACTGATCGTACTGAAAAAAGAAATGTATCGTATGACAATACAAATTACAAAATCAATTATAAAACATAACAAAAATAAAAATAATATTTGATTGACTGAGAAACTTAGTTACCTACCTTCTTTTAAAAAAACTTAGTTACCTATAAATTTTTAAACATTTGGCAATTAATTAACCCTACAATTATTTTAATGAACAAAAAGAGGATGGGTCGCAGTCAGACAGCGTCAGTTATGTTGTCCATCTATGTCACTATGTGTCACTCAAATAACTACCGAGGATATTCGAGGAAGCGATCTAATATGTACGGGAACAAAACTAGTATAGATTGAATTTTCGCAGTAATTTTTGTGACAGATCTATGATTGGAATCTTGCTATATCCATATAACATTTTCAGCCACGAAAAATCAAGCTTTCTTTAGTGAAAGATAACTTAAAAAAGGAACAAAATTTTTGGATCGTTCAAGTCCGTGGGAGTTGGTGAAACAAATTAAAATGTTTATAAATAATTTATTCGCAATATTATTTTTTATGTCAGGATTTGTAGATCTAGTTACAGATTCAGATTTTTTTTTTTTAATGGTTTATTTATTTATTTAGATGGTGATATATTTTGGAAATCTAATGAACTTTGACAAAATAAAGGTTGTACCTGCAAAAGGGTACGGAAGTGTTCTATGGTATCTCTAGCCTTAACATCTTTTTTTTTTCAAGTGAGATTTAAAGATTGCAAGTGGATCATACCAAAAACCCACAATCCTACTACTTTGTTTCTTTCTTCATGTTTTTTTTTTATAAATATTTTAGTATTTTAAAGTTGCAAAAATATATATAATTATAGTCATAATTAAACTTAATGTCACCTACAACCGTAACCAGTCGACAAAGATCGACTATAGCACTCTAAGATCTTGAAAATTAGCGTGACAAAAAAAAAAAATAATAGAAGAAAATTTGGCAAAAGCTCAAACACACACAACAAAACTAAATGAGATTCTTAGCAGAAAAAAAAAACTTATGTGATGAGATTCAAAAGTCAAAACCAATATGCCAACAACATACGTAAACATCAATAACACGTACGTACGCGAAACATATCTAATAACTAAATATACGTATATATATGTGATCACATACATCGACGTACGTATATACAATAGAGATCAAGTTTTAAACCGTAAGACTGATGTTTTGCGGTCACGCTTAGCCTTCATCAACCCGCTTAAGACCTTAACATATCGACCCATCATACCTTTGAATTTCGGACCATTTTCACCGCCTTGCTTCTCTTTCTTCACCACCAATTGCATCGTCTGCTTGATCCTCTCATCATCCCCGAAATGTTGACCTAGGGAGCTCTTGTTGTTAACATTAGCTTCCCCATTCGATTCTTGCTCGCATCTCATCAGATTGTTCAAACTCTTACGATCAATTTCTCGGTCTTCGTCTTGTTCTTGTTCTTTCTCTGGTTCTGAGTTGTGCGTGGATAGGTCTTGTTGTTGCATCTCGTTGATGAGACTTGACGACCATGGTTTTCGGGTTCTTTTCGACATGCTTAGATCGAACCGTGGCTTGATGGGGTTTATTACTTCACTTCCCATGTTTGATCATACAGAAAGAGAAATTATCTTTTCACGAGGAGACACCTATATATGAACGGATTAGCTAGAAAGAGTAGTTGTTGGTCCATGTCGTCTTCCTTAATTTTTTTTAATTAAAATTGTTGGTCCGTTTCCCTTTGATTTATACCGTAAGAAGTCGGTTAGTTTTGGGGTTAGTTTGCTTTATTAATAAATAAAGAAATCATTACAATGTTGACACATATATTTAGTCTGTAATCTAGCTACATCATCATAGTTTGGATTAGTTGCCCTAATAATACAAGATGGATAAATCATTCGATTAAAACTGTAAGATTTGTTTGGAAAAATATAGTATATAAACTCACTCGTAAGATCGACCGAAACATTATCATAGTATTTGATCTTAATCTCTGGACTAAAATTTTAAATACAACAACAAACGACGAAAAATGGAGTGGTTAAAGAGAGAGATCAATAGAAAAGGTAGAATTAAAGCAACTTCACAATTTTATAAGAAGTTCGGTTCGACATGAGACCCAATAAAGAAGTTGGAGTGTCAACACAAACACAAGTGAATGATCATTGATCGGACACTTCACTTGTGTCCGCTATTCCAAGCATCTCCATGAGTTTGACATGTTATCAAGATTTTTCTTTTGTGTTTGAATTTAATTTTTACCCCACCGTAACTATTATTCAATTTATGTTTTCACTACAAATGGGAATGTTAACTAGGGTCGGAAACCTACGAAGTGCCAATACACCGTCTGCGAGTAGAGTTACAATATTAGAGACACAAAAAGAAAGTTTCAAGGATTAGTCGAATGCATACTATGAAGAATGTCCAACATTAGAAATTGGGAGGGACTTTGAGTAATATATAAGGAATATAGACCAATCTATTCATTGCCAATTGGTTTTGAGTTGGAAGCTCATATAACTTAACATGGTATCAGAGCCCGAACATGATAGCTCAGAGTTTTAACCCTANCTAAAATAACACTGCAAGTGCACAGCAAATCACAGTAGTATAGGAGGGATCGAATCCACATAGACCAAGGTTACACAATAAATCTATAGGAGTCAAGTAGAGCTAAGACAAAATATGGTGGTTGTGTTTG
>OVAY01002604.1:0-14814 GCA_900406395.1 Kernera saxatilis | reverse complement strand
AGAGAGAGAGAGAGAGAGAGAGAGAGAGAGAGAGAGAGAGATTTAATCGAAAATTTATTCAAAGATTAGTGAAGCGTTGCATATACTCATTAAGTTCTCTCGTGTATTCTCTTTCGATTTCCCGGTTCGGTTCAATTTTTCTTCATGAGTTTGCTAACTAGATTTGAGTTTATTCTTCATGAATTTGCTAACTAGATTTGAGATTTAAGTTCGGAATACGAGATGAAGAGAACATACATACAAGGTTTCCTTTATTTATATGTGAGAAAACCAAAGTCTTATAGTTTTCTGTGTTTCTTTTGATTAGCCAATAAACTAACCTATACAAAGTCCTAACTTGATTAGCAATATATTTACAAGTATGATAAGTAAAAAAATCTATCTACAGTATTTAGCAATAATGCAATATACACAAATGTCAACTTTCCTGGTAACAATAAAGAAACACGTGTGACGGAAGTATGATTTGCCGATTATTATTATTATTTTGGTATACTAATCTATTGATTATTTGATGAGGTCGCGTACAAACAATTCTGTTTATAATAAGCATAATAAATTTGAGAAAATTAGGTCAATGACCTTTTGGAATCGTCCATGAAAACAAAATTCTTGCACGCCATCAGAGAAAGGTGAATATTGGTTGAGACTTGATAGATAACACTCCTTGGATTATCGCTTGAGGTCAAGCCATAAAGAGAAACAGTCTTCTATGAACTTGGCCTTCGACCTTTTCCTTCCCGGGAAAAGAAGAAACAAGTGTGATTCTTTTCCACCGTTTTTTTCGATATGATAGGTTGTCATAGGTCATGGTATAGGTCGAGAGAGAGAGAGAGAGAGAGAGAGAGAGAAAATTGTCAAACAAAAGGATGTATGATCAGATTGTTCGGCTGTCAAAGAGAAATTTGAAATTCTAGTAGGGCTCCCATATCATGTACAAAAAAAAAACAACAGCTAGCATGTCGGAAATGTTTTTATTTTCTTGTATTCATACTTATACAATAGGTTTTAACCTAATTTCAGTACATAAAAGTAATGTATAACAGATCAAAGGAGTACGTACATAAAACATAATTATATATATATATATATATATATCGTATAGTAAGGTTTCCAGTACACGGACCACACATATTAAGTTTTAATTACGGCATCCCCCACGCATTGCACTACTGTTCTGACCTGGCTCATCCCGCCAAATTCCAGTGTGATTGTTCAATATCGAAAGAAGACCCAAGTAGATTAGGACTTGTTCTAGAAACCCCATCTCCGGATGCCCCAACAGGTTCCAAATCGTACCAAAAACACAAGTCACCACTATACACATGAAGTAACTCTTACTCATGCTGATTTTAGTCCTTACTAAGTTGATGACGTGACCTGTAAAGTTGATGAAATCTCTCATCCAACTAACAAAACCAGCATTGCGATACGATGGATCGTCTTCTTCATGGGGGATTATCCACGTAGATGTGTTATTCTCAACGTCACAACTTGATTCTTGGTCGGTACTCGATACATCGCGAATATTCAGCAATACCCGCCGTTCCATTTCTCTCATGGCGAATGCGCGGATAGTTGATGGGTTCCCATTAGCACGTTTTATCTCTTTCATTGAAAAATCCAAAAGATTCTGCTGTGTTACGTCTTTGCCAAAGGCACGCCTTGTGAATAGCTTCAAAGCATCTTCTTGGTCAAGACCTTGAAGCTCATAAATCTCATTGACGTGGTAGTGGTCAAGAACTTGTTTCTCTCTTGAAGTTATGATAATCAAGCTCCCTGGACCAAACCCACCACCAAGAAAAGACTCCACGTCTTTAGCATTTTGCACATCATCTAGAGCAATGAGAACTCTTTTTCGACGGTGGCTTGACTTTGAAACAGAACGGTTTTGGTCAAACTCTTCCATTGGAGTCTCACCCAAGTATTCATCAGACAAAGGCCCAAGTCTCTTTTCACTATATTCTTTGTGAAAATTTTTGATGAAGCAAGAAACATCATATCCACTACTAGACAGTCGGCGAAACGCGGCTCTAGCTAGAGTCGTCTTGCCAATGCCAGCCTCACCGTAAATGACTAGCCTGCGGAGGCCCCATGGTTGCTTGCACAGCAAGTTTTCTATATCCAGCTGCCGTTTGTGAATACCAATCTCTTCCGTTGGGTAGAGCTTCTCAAAAACATCCCTGGCGATTTCTTCCATAAATTTGGATTCACTACAAGAAGAAAATGTTTATATAATATAATTGATCCCGCATAGCTTCGTTAACTATGCAAAAACTAATAACGACTGGTACTTCTTCATCTGAAAGAGCTACGGATGCTTAATATGTTTTAATAGACGTTTTAAATTACAAAAGCCATGTAACACTAAATTATTAACCTAGTTCAAAGGTTATATATTCCTGTAAACTAACATATTGAATGAGTTTGATCAATTGGGCCTGGAGCCTTCAATTGCTTTATTAATTAACTAACATCACCTTATGAAAATTTTATTTTATTTTATTTTGTTAAACATTTGTTTTTATTTTTACAACGGAAAAAAATAACAAAACTGCTTGGAACCCTGAATTATCAGGGCCGGTTCTGCATGCTGCATGCCCACCGATGAGCCAAGGTATAGGAAAGTAATAGCTATTAGGATGTTTGCCTCCCACGGCTGATTAATTTATATATCATATAACCAAATTTGATTATTGAAAAAGAAAATCTATATAATCAGTTTTTCCACTTTATCGATCTTATAGTTTAAAATAATATCTTTAATACTCCACAAAATAAAATTAACTCGGTTTCCAAATTTAGTATATGTGTTCATAATTTTGTGAAATGTTAACTATATGTTTAGCTTGACAAAAAAAACAAGACATATTTGAGAAAACTATTTTAATATGGTGTATGTACATGGCTTCCGGTGTTAATTGGTTTAATGTGTTCTAGGGAAAATTTTAGTCAATAATATGATTCCGATTTCTAACTTTAACTTGATCTATTACTAATAATTTAAATTTTATAAAGTCCCAATCAGCTCAACCACCTAACTTGGTCTAATGTTAAGTTTCGGGAGAGATGATCCAAGCTTTATGGATCCGCAACAACTATTATCAAAATTTATTCCGCCTAATTAGAAGATTATATATGTGCTAAATTAAAAATAAGAAAAAACAAAAATGTCAGCCATTTTTTGTTTTTGTTTTTGAAGATAATTGTCAGCCAGTTTGAAATGACTATAAATATATACCTTCGTTCATCATTATATACATGGCCTGGTAAAACCGCCGATTCTAGTAGAACACGTGGCCACATAGTCACCTGATTTACGGACATCGCAATCTGATGCTTCACAGACGATATCGTGACTCCATGGAGCACCGGAACCACCACAAGGTCTTTGTTGTTGAGATGATTCACGAGATTCTCCGGCATAGAGAACTTGTAGTTACTCGAGAAAACCACCACAAGAACCCTAATTTGCTCGAAGAAACGATCCTTCTCATTGTCAAGCTCATAGATCCCATGGCGTTTGAAAGTAGCTCTTAGGTAGTTTATGAAAGAGGAGATTGATGAATCCTTATCGGCGAAGCTAATATAAACATTGTATTTAGCTTCGTTGTTGTTGTTGTTGTCGATGTCCATATGTTGATTGGGAACATCAAAAGGCAAAAAGGGTTTTATCTGTTTATGTGTTGTCGATATTTTAACTTTTGCCACTCGTTTTTGGTTGGAATGAACCGACTGCGCACTTATCTATATATACAACTATACAAGCTAAGCAACAACAATATTAAACAATAATGTTTTACATTTCAATTGCTTGTAAGCGTAAAGAAGTTTCTCAAATATATTAAAATAAGAATAGTATGGTAGAAAATTTCGGGAAGTTTCACTCGAATATAAGTAAGTTTTCGTTTTCCCGCCATTGGAACACTTGACCGTTTCTGATTGGTTAGAAGTATAAACTAATATGTTTTTTTTGTTGGTATGAAGTATAAACTAGTGTCTTATTGCACCGGTTTTGATTAGGTCTGATCGCGAAAATTATATATATATATATATATATATCAGCCGTCAAAAAAAAAATAATGGGTCTGTTTGTTTGCCTGACGTAGGAGGATGAGCTGCAGCTGCGACCAAACGATCGTTTAGCTGACGCAGCTTCCTGCGGGTAATTTGTGCTCGTTTTACAAAATCCAAAGTATGATATGAGATTCTTTTTAATATGGAGACTAAAACAATTTTTATGAACAAAGAGAATTAAGCAACAAACAAAAAAAAGGACAAACAAATAGTTCCAATAGTTTAAGTTCTTGAAGACATGGAAGAGAAATTAAGGGAGACATGTTGAAGAAGATATGGGCATTTTCGGTTCTACTGTTCATCAAAATGGTCATTGGCCTAAATTTGATCTAAACCCTAAATCCTAACGTCTAAGCTCTAACAGTTTTCATAAATCTTATCAAAGCTCACTCGGCGATGGGCTCCACAATGGACAACGGGCATTCTTCCACTGTGTCACGAAGCCGACCTCAACCATCTGAAACAGAAAGAGAAAAAAATGTACGAAAGCAGAGAATGGAAGAGATTTGAGTCATTCATTGTTAGGGGTAAAATTGAGCTGTTATCTGCTTGAGAGAAACTAATTAACGAGAGGTTATTTGAACAAATTATGAAATTGAAAGAGGGTTATCTACTCCAATTTCTCATAAATAACCACGTATACAAATAGAAAAATAAATTAAAAATCTAAAAAGGCTTTAAGATAGTAATTTGGCCTAGACACTAGAAGGACACGTTTAGTCCTAACGAAGTTTTGCATGTTTCTATCAAAAAAAATAAAAAGAAACAAAAGTTTGGCATGTTGCATGTAACAGAACTGCTGGTTAGGTGTGACTGCGTCTATTTGTTAAAAAAGAAAAGAAAAGAAAACTCAAACCTTTAAAAACAGATTCCACGTTCCATTAAAAACATAATATCCATTGATTATAGTAATTTGTAGTTTTAAAATTGACGAACATTTGACAAAAATGAAGCCGACGTACGCATCATGAAAATTGATATCTAATCTCTAACAAAAAAAAACAAAAAATTTGATATCTAATATTACACGCTACCAATCCTTTAAAAATTACAAACATAATTTTTTTAATAAAAAACTACATATATATATTAGAAATGCCAAATACCATCGTTCTCGCGTCTTCTAATGTCAATAATTTATGGAAGATTTGCATAGAATGGCAAAATGTTGACTAAGTTTTTGTCGAATGGCAAACTAAAGTGAACTTTTCATGGAATAGCAATGTTACGAAATTTGGACGAAATTACCCTCAACCTCATCGAACAAGGAGAAGAGCTATAGAAGGAAAGGACATATGCTTTTGATGTTAAAAAGAATTGTGTCAAGATACATGTCTTTGTGCAGAAAAAATTGTATGTTTCTATTAAATTGTATTTTTCTATTAAAAATAGAGGTGGATTTATCGAGGTGAGTTGGGAACTAAATATTTAGAATTTCGTGTCAGATCCGTTCTATAAACGTACACGATACGAAAGTAATGTGTATACCGTAGTTTATATTGATCTATGTCTGCGATGTACGTTCACAAGACTTTATTACCAGAAGACGAAAGTAATGCGTACACGAGTGATGGTGTATATGCGAAATGAGATATGTGAATGGTCGGCTAAATGTGTGTGAGAGATGAAATAGGATGTGGCAGAAACATTAATATGTTTAGTGTATGTTCACGACACTTGTTGTGAACGTACATCGCTAGCGTAGGATGATGTTGTCCATAAGAAATACATGCATTAGTGTACAACTTTTAATATTGTTCATAGAAAATTAATTGTACATTATTTACAAAAATAAATTAGATATGAAAATAAGAACTACAACACTCTAAAAAGAAGATACAAAGCTATATTACTAGCATATGCGTTGTAGATGCCACGGTTTACAGGCGAACTGCATAAATCAAATAGGTATACCGTAAATAACTGGATTAGATATGTACATAACCAGGATGTGTACATACATAATCAAAATGTGTACGTACATACATAATCGAAATGTGTACGTACATACTCAAATTGAGTACATCCATAACCAGAAAGTGTACATACAGAACATGAATGTGTCTGCACATTATTTGATAGGGTAATTATCCATGGCAAATAGACGCTTGGGTAGAAAGTTTGAACGTACACCGCTCGGAGACGCCGTATTCGCATCCATCCGTTAAACGTTATGATATAAAAATATACGTACACATGAATTACTAGTCATCAATATAAATGAACCAACAACAAAGAAAAACAAATATATAACTACTTCGACCGCGACATCTAGTTCGACAGACATCAATATATAAACCAATGTTATTAAAATATGTAAGAGTTGTACATGAATTTTAACAAGGAAGTAGCCACACGTAAATTGGTAGACATACACGTATAGAAGCAAATGTTATACAAAGAGGCTATAGATGTACACGATTTTTAACTAAGAAATGTCCGAACTTAAGTTGGTAGACGTACACGTATAAAAGCCAATGTTATGAAAGCAGGGAAGAGTTGTACATGAATTTTAATATAAAAATAGCCGCTAAGAATTTGGTACACATACACGCATAGAGACAATCGTAAAAAAAAACAGGTTGAAGATGTACACCTTTTTGAGTTCGATAGACATAAGAATGTAGGATTCTCATATTAGGGTTTATGTTTGTGCGCAGGATGAAACAAAATTAATCCGGGAGAACACTTACTTTAATACCGAAGCAAGATAATGAATAGCGGTCGGATGGCAACAAAAGCCGATTAGCTTCGTTTCTCTGCTAGGGTTTTGGATCTCAGACGTAGTGATGCTTGGATTTGGATCTCCAACGCAGTGATTATGAAGGAGTAGATCGTGTTCACAAGCGGTCGCTGATAAATCGACTTCGTAGTTTGTCGCCGATAAAGATGGCGGACGAGAATTTCTGTAGACGGAGACCAAGTTTTCGGAAAACAATTCTCTATGGAGAGAAGAAGTGAAGAAAGTGTTTTTTTTTAGTAATGAGTCACATTTATGAGAAATGTTTTGTCGTCGCTGCAAAAATACTTTGGTTATTGTGTTCTCAGACATATCTATTTTTACACGCAAAAAACATTGGTTAATGTGACGAAAAGACAGAAAATAACTTTACACAAAAAGCCTCCTAACTAATCATCATGGCACCACGTTAGAAGATGCTGAGGTAGCCAAGGGCATTTTAGTCCAGAAGCGTGAGAATGCCAAATGGTGCAAGAAACTTTTGAGATTGTCATTCTACGAA
The DNA here is from genome assembly GCA_900406395.1 of Kernera saxatilis. Classification (NCBI taxonomy): domain Eukaryota; kingdom Viridiplantae; phylum Streptophyta; class Magnoliopsida; order Brassicales; family Brassicaceae; genus Kernera; species Kernera saxatilis. The sequence continues at coordinate 7,495 of OVAY01002604.1, read as the reverse complement.
AATACTTTCAGAGAAAGTGACATTTTTGAAGATTTCTTATATTAGCCACCGTAGCGAATGGAACAAGTCAATAAATAAATTATCTATACATATTGTGTAAGGGAAAACCGTTTATTCATATCTCAAATATAAATTTCAGTTACGATTAAAATCCAACTTATTAAACTGTGTTTTTAAAAATTTCATATTTAATTGATGATTTGGGAAGATTTTAAATTTTATTCAAATATTCTCTTATTCAATTGATAATTCTAAAAAATAGTTTAAGATCATATCTTATTGGATCTAGTATTCGTTAAAATCTTCCAAATCCAAGTTTATTCGATTAACCATTATTGTCCATCAATAGGCATAACCATTTTAGGAGGGATAGTTTGAATCATTTTTTTTATTATTTAACATACGTATGCTAGAAATATATAATTTCAATTTTGACCTATTCTCTTATATGACCTATTCTTTTATGCGTTAGACTAAACTAAATACTCGCAAACATGTAATTATTTGAAAGAGAACAAGTATAAAACAAGAAATTGGGAAAAGATACGGACCGAGACAGATTTCCTGTTCGAAATGAACATGGCTATTATCATTCATATATTTGATCATAACTTCCTCAATCTTTATACTAAAAAATACTTTTATTTGCTTTATTAATCTTAAATTTTAAATTTATTTTTATAACCTTTTTTATATTTCTTTTTGAAATTTTTGGAACCATTCTGAATTTTATAAATTTTTTTGGAAATTTTTAATATAATTTAATCTTTTAATATTAATAGGATTTATTAAAAATAAAAAAATTAATGGATTTTAACTTATGTTAAGTCGATGGTGCTAAATGGTATAATTTAAAAGGTTTTGTATTATAATGAATGAAAAAACTAGTTAGTTTATATTTTGGGAGCGGAAAAGCTCGTATCATGAAATGGTAAAATACTTTTAGTTGGTATTTTTATAGAAGTCCCCGCTTATTTGTTATCACTGAAATTGTTTGTTGTAAAGGGAAAGGAGAGAAGAAAAATTATTAACTCCTAAATCCCAATTATTGGGAAGACCGGTTCCATAAAAATGATGGTCTTAATCAAATCCACAGACGACTCTTTTCTTATATTTACTATATGTTTTTGGATTATATAGCAAGTTAAGTATATATTAGTATTATAATTGTTATTATTATTAATAATTAAGTCAGAAATCTGTGCGATATTTATTCTAATTATAATTTTATTATTAAACATCATATTATTATTATATATGAGAAATATAAGGTTATAGAACCAGACCGGGACGGTTATACTAATTAATTTACGACCTACGAGAAATTCGTTTCCGGATTATAAAACAACTAGATTAGGATCCGCATGATATGCGAGTTTTTAATAATACTTTTATTTACATATAATTGAAAAAATATGTAAGTACTCGTTGCAATATATTTATATAATAGATTAAAACCTGAATAATACGCGAATTTTAATAATAATTATATTTATATATAATTAACAAAATAAATAAATACACATTGCTGATAACCGGTTGAACTAGATCAATTTGCGAAGAATGTATACTATAATACGACGATAAACACGATTTTTATCTAATGAATTTAGAGTTAAATAACTTTGATCGATTTTTTGAACCCTCAAACTTTTATTTATTTATTAATTTGATATCAATAAATAAAAGAATATAAAGATGGAAACACATAATTGAATTTTGAAGACTTTATATTTGATTTATAACGATATATAGAACATATTAGGAGAATAATTCTCATAACAAATTTTCTTTTTTTCCATCACTGTACTTTTTTTTTTACAAATTTGGTCAATTTACATTTTACATTTTACATAACTAACATATTAGATATCTAAATTTCCTATTCTTTTATGTTTGACATTTTTTTCTAACACTTTGTTACTATTTCCTTATTTATTTTATTATATATTTTTTTTTTACCAATTATATTGATATTATACTATTTACTTATTTTTTCAGCAATTATGTTAATACTATACTTATTTTTATTTTGCATTTTTTTAAGTTTTACTATTTTACTGTATTGACATGTCACAATCTAAATTAATTGTAACACGTGTTGCGATATGATTATTTAAAAATTTGCATACGTGTCACGTTCACGTTGTACGCGTTCAACTTTATATAATAAGATGGTATTACATAGGTTTTGTATCATTTCTTCGAGGTCGTTGGAACTTATTTTCGACCGAGTCAGATTCCATCCGTTTACTCAGATTTTTTTTTATTTTTTTATAAAGTACTCAGAATTATTGAGAAATTCAAATAAACAACTTTTTTTTTTGAGAAATACAATGAAAAAATGTTGTAGTTGGGTTCCTATTACGAAGTCCTTGGTCAAACAAAAATTGATCTCTGGCATAAAAAAAAAATGACGATACATTAAACATGTTTAATTCAACATGCATATAAAACAAAAAGGCAAACGAAAAAAACTTAAGCTTATATTGATACAAAAAACAGCTTTTACCAATGACCAATGACCATAATTTAGTAGTTTATGCTTATATCGTCGTTGTTTCCATCCGAACTCAATTTCTAACGCATATATTTACCAATTTAGCTAACTCAAGACTAATTAAGCTACTTACCGATACCATCACTATGAAACACAAAGGCACATATATGTATTTAGCTCTATTATGATTGAAAAATATGCCCTACTGTGTTAGCTTACACTTCCTTGTACATTTTTTTTACAATAACGCTTTCTTGATATTATATAGGACAATTCTAAAAAATACCACAACAAGTTTATTTTTTCAAAAATACCACACTTAGTTTTAATTTCCAAAAATACCACAAAACTTAAACTTAACCTTAAACTCTCAAAAGTAAACCCTAAACCTTCAAAACTAAACCCTAACCCCTCAAAACTATACCCTAAACTTAAGTTAGTGAACCCAAACAAAAAAAAAAAATTTAAACTCTTAAAAATTGGTTTTAGTTTTGTGGTATTTTTAGAAACAATAAATTAATGGTGGTATTTATAAAAAAATATAGTTGTTGTCGTATTTTTGAAACACAAACTTAAAAATGTGGTATTTTATGGTATTCTTTTGTAATTTAAGGTAAATTAATATTTTTTACACATTTGGGTCTAAGGACTTGTGTACAAATGTAAGTCTAGCTCAATTATTAATAATGGAAAACCTTTATATATATACGTCTGACCAAGTATCAGCCGATGCTAGATATAATAATTGAGCTAAATACATCAAAATCTCTATCATTCATTCCCCCAACCTATCATTTCAGTTAATACAACTTAAGACCGTTGAGATGTGTGGATCGAATGTGTTGGTTGGCAACGCTACCTATATCGGCTTTGGAGGAAAACTTCGTAAATTGTAACTACATGAATTATTTATGCTGTATAATTTTATATAACAAGTTTTCTTTTGAGCATATATAGTGGCTATTTAAAATTTGCAGTCGCTAAAGAAATAGTCTCTTATAAAACTTGACTAATAAAATAATGACCAGTAAATTACCATCACTTAAATTCTTACGTACATGCGTTGTAATCTAGACGAACAACGCGGTCAGCTCAAAGATATATTTAAGAGGACGTCAACAATATGTTATTGTACTGAAATCTATTGGTATTGCTTCTCCAAACTATCAATAGCAAACAGACACACACACAAAAAAACAACAAATTTGAGATGGTGGCATCCTCATCTGCCAACGTCAACGGAGGCCCACAAGTGTTTCTCAATTTCCGGGGAGCAGAGCTGCGTGAAAACTTCGTCTCCCATCTCTATGACGCTTTGAAACGCAACGGAATCAACGCTTTTATAGACACTGACGTGGACGCGGGCGAGGATCCTGAAATACTTATTAAGAGGATCCAGGAGTCGACAGTCGCGCTGGCTATCTTATCCAGAAGGTACACGGAGTCACGTTGGTGCTTGAGAGAGCTTGAGAAGATAATGGAGTGCGTGAAGCAAGGGAATCTATGGGTTATTCCCATATTTTACAAGTTGAAGGTAGAGACGGTGAAAAATCTTGATGGAGATTTCGGTGTTAAGCTATGGGATTTGTGGAGAGAGACAGCTCGGGATCGAGACGACCGGATCCTAAAGTGGAACGTAGCGTTGCAAGGCGTTACGAGCAAGATTGTCCTGGAATCGGAAAAGAACCGGTAATTGACCAACGTACATTACTTTAGATTAAAACCATATTATGATCATGTCTATATTAGGGTTTGATTTCACATTCAATCTAAGTAGTTTAATGGCTTCTTTTTTTTTTTTTTTTTTGAGAAAGAAGTTTAATGGCTTCTTTAAGAGAAAAAAATACCATTGACTCGCAGAATTTCATAATTCTCTGAAGTGAATGCAGTGGGAATGAGTTTTTAAATTGTTTGTTGACAACAATATCACATTAAAAAACACCCCCAGATAGAAAACTACAAGAAAAGCCAAAACGTCGGAAAATTTCAAAAATACCACAAATGTTTTTCGAAAATACCATTATTTACAGAAATTATATGTTTAAAGAATAATTTATAACTTTTTATAAGATGTGTTATAAAATAGTATAATTTATAAGGTAGTTATAAAAATGCAGAACCTATTTTATTCTTCAACAAAACACATTTTTCTAAAAACTACAGAAACTTATACTATAAAAACAGTACAATTTGAACAAAAAGGAAACAATTAAACTTAAATTTCAGAAACTATAACACTTTAAAATATTTAAAATTAAATGATAGACTTTTATAAGGCATGCTAGCTATAAAATAATATGCGTGTTATAAGTAGTAGAAAAAATAGTAGATTAGTTTATCAACTTTTATATTTTTGAAAAAAAAATTCTTAATAGTAGTTTTGAAAAATTGTATCTCCAAAGTGGTATTTCTCAAAATTTCCCTAAAACGTTGGGTTAGGAGTGTTCAATCAGCTATTCTAACTATTTCGAATGATTTGAATTATTTTTTCAGCCAAAAAGAACTAAATTGATTTTATATATATGTACTTTTATATGAAAATCACATAGTGCATGATATAAACATATAATATTGTTTTAATGTATTTAACATATCTGGCTCCGATTTCTTGATCTAAAAAAAAAAAAATATATCATATATGGATCCGTCAAACCTTGAAATTATGATATTCAGATCCGGATATGGGATAACGTATCGGAGATGATATTTGATTGGATCCGTGTTCTATATAATAATTCCATTCCTACGTGATATTTATTAAAATTTAGTTTATCATATACGCTTATAAAAAAATATAGTTTGGAAATAATGTTTGAAGCCCTATTTTTCATTAAGAGGGTTTCATTTCGGGTTTTTTTGTCTCTTGTCGGGTCAAGATTTTAATTTTTTTTAAACACGATTACCGGTTAATTAAAATAAATCATTGATTCAATTTTATATGTCAAATTAGCTACACTAATAGTTCGTGATGTTTAATTGTTTAGTAAAGACCAACAACTTTTTGGATTGCAAAAAAAGAGTTCAAAAGTTTCTAGAAAAACATGAGAAAACCATATCACTTCACCCATAGATTTTAGGTTATTTAAATTTTTGATATATTAGTGTAAAATTGAATATAAATTTTTTTTTTGATTTTTTTTTTGTACGGTAGTAGAATATTCATGACTTTGCAAAATATGGTTGTTAAAATAGTGTCTATAGGGCTTTATTTTAAATAAGAAATCTGGTATGATAGCCTTTTAATTATTGTAAGATTCTCATTGGTTGAACTAAATGACGTGCCCCTTAATTCGCTTTATAAATGACATGTATAATTTTTTCACTTATTTTCTCTTTTCATCTTTTCAATCTTATTATAACACTTGTCACGATCTGGTTATTTAAAAATTTTCCTACGTGTCACGTTTATGTCGTGCGTTCAACTTTATATAATAAGATAAATAAGATGAGAAATTTGGTTTGATAGTTTTTAATTATTGTAAGATTATGATGGTTAAATTAAATGGTGTGTCCCTTAGAGCATCTCTTCATGTGAGTATTTCAACATTTATATTAATAAAATAATAAAAAAATAAGAGAGAGAGTGAGAAAGTTCTCAAATAAGAACTATATGAGAAACTCAAAAAACACTTATTTTTCATATATTGGTTCAAATATATTTTTTAAATTAAAATTTAATTATGTAATTAAATTGTATTAAAATAGTAATATTTTTTTTGTTTGAGAAACTCATAGAGGTTCTGATTGATGGAGATGACATTGGTTTCCTCCCTAAATGACACTTGTGATTATTTTCACTTATTTTGTCTTTCTGATTTCTCAATTAATATAAAGGATATTTGTGTCGTTGCAGTGACGAAGTTGCTTTCCTCAATAAAATCATTGAAGAGGTCAATAATGCCCTAACAAAAGATTTATCTATAAGAAAATTAATCCCTAAACCCGAAGAAAGAGGAGGAGAATCAGGAGGACAACGCCTGAAGCAGTTGGAAGAATTGTTGGATGTGGAGTGCAATGACAACGAAACACGTATTGTTGGAGTTGTCGGGATGGCTGGAATCGGCAAAACCTATCTCGCCAAAAAACTGTTCGAAAGCTTGAAGAAAAAGATCACACATCACGTGTTTATCGAGTTCGCCCGTGAGAAGTCGAAGGAGCAAGGATTGATATGGCTACAGAAGAAACTAGTGGGAGGTTTACTGAAGGACGACATAAATTTTGCTAATGGAGGTCCACTTGACGTTTGGAAGAATCGCCTACTCGAGAAGAAAGTCGTCGTTGTTCTTGATGGCGTGAGTGACAAGAAACAGATAGATGAGGTTTTGGGGAACCGGGACTGGATTAAGAAAGGGAGCAGGATCGTTATCATTACACGGGACATGTCACTGCTTAAGGGACTGGCATGCGATCTGTATGAGGTCCCTGGGTTGAATGACAAAGAGGGCTTAGATCTCTTTAGAGCTCAAATCTGTAGTACTCCTCTTGAGGGAAACTTCATGGAGATGTCTAGAAAGTTCTTGAACTTTGCAGGAGGCAACCCATTAGCTCTCAAGGCATATGGTGAAGAGCTTAAGGAGAAAGAGGAAGATCAATGGGAAGAAAGACTTGGAACACTAACACAAATTCTGAATCCGAAGATCGGAAGAGAGTTGAAAACCAGTTATGATGAACTGAATGAGCATCATAAGGATGTGTTTCTTGCAATAACATGTTTCTTCAGATCAAAAGATGAAGATTACGTAAGAACATTAGTGGATTCTTTTGACCATGAATATGCTAAAGGTGGGACCGAAATTGGTGATCTCGCAGACAAGTTCTTGATTCTTATCTCCAATGGCCGAGTTGAGATGCAAGATCTATTGTTTACAATGGGCAAGGAACTTATTGAAACAGGTGAAGAGAAATATTGGCTATTTCCGTCGAATTCTGCAGAGTCTATTGATGCGTTAAAAAACAAGGAGGTGGGATAAGTTAAAGTCTAAGACCTTATTCATT
>OVAY01002603.1:0-16479 GCA_900406395.1 Kernera saxatilis | reverse complement strand
CTCTCTCTCTAACTATCCCTCTTTGCTTTATTTAATTGGTTTCATGTTTATTTGTGTAAATTAGATTAGTTTTCTTTTTCTTTTTTGTCAACAAAACCTATTATATTAATTCTCAAATATTTGCGGAGAGACATAGTCGAATTCTGGTGGGAAAGACGGCAGACATAATATATATATAAGATAACACATATTCCAATATAATGATAAACTATTTCTGCAACATCCCGATTTCAGAATATGATGTGATGCATAAGGAGAGTCGAAAAAAATGATTTGGCTACCTATGTCACCAAATTGTACATATATTTTTCGTAACTCTTTATGACAGAACTCCATAGTTAAGAGTGTTTGAGCTGGAACAATTTCAGGATGGGTGACATACCGAGAATTCATTTTTGGTATTGTGTGAGTGAAAAAAGAACACGAAGAAAGATCTCATTTCCCTTGTTTTATCCTCACTCACACGGTATTAGAAATGACTTCCAGATAAGTCACCAATCCTGAATAGCTTACATAGTTTCATATTAAAATAAGAAATACAAAACCTTTTCCATTTATTCTTGGGAAAATTGAAAATTAAGGATCTTTTTTTAGATTTGTCCAAATATACCTTTATTCAAAAGTTGCATTTTATGCCTAAATTGTCCTTTTAATTGTTTTATCCTATTTTTTTTTATAACAAAAAAACCAAAAAAGTAAAAAAAAAATTCGAATAATGCTTTGAATTGGAAAGATGATAGAAAATAGCAAATTTTTTACATGATTTAGAACAAAAAAAAACATTCTAGTAGTTTAGAATTCACCTTCTGTATTTTGTACATATTCTACGAAATTTTAGATTAATTTTAAAATTTTAGAATACGAATTCTATAGTTTACACTATGTTCTAAAATAACTTAGAAGATGTAATATACTCTTTACTCTATTTCTACGATAAATTAGAATATGTTATCTATCATTCACACTGTGTTCTACTAATCTAGAACGTCAATTCTAAATATTTATAGAATTTCGAAATATAGGAACCAATATCGTAAAATAAGGAAATAAAATCTTTATGCAATATATTAGTTAAGGAAATCGTATATCTTTGAGATTATATTCTACAAATTCAAAATACGTGTTCTAACTAGTTTAAAACCCTAACAAAAAAACATAAAACTCTTTTTGAAAATCAAAATCTCGATCCTCTTTTTTTTTCATATCAAAGTTTTTGTTTTTGTGCCAAGGATGAATATGTTGCATGTCTACATGATTTCTGGGGTATGGAGATCGTTTGACAACAAGGAGTGGAGATACATTGCTGATGAAGAAAAGTGAGCGAGATTGGTGAATTTGCAAGCAACTACAACGTTTGAAGAGTTTAAAATCATGGTTTCAGAACAGAGCTCGCGGTGGTGCCGGTCGGTCAAATTTTCCCAAGAGGATAATGAGATTTTGTCGATATGAGCGAGGCTCGCGAGAAAGAAGAATTTTCTGATTTGGGAATATGAGATAAACCCAAGAACAATTTCCAATTGATAAAGAAGGTTTGACATTTTAATTGGCAAACAAATATAAGTTTACATTTTAAAAAAAATATAATTCATATAATTTAGGGTATAATTGGATTTATGATAAAAATAAAGATTAGATGGACAAATCCCAAAAACAAAAATGCATTTGGACAAATCCCAAAAAAAAAAATCCTTAATTTCCAATGTCCCTTTATTCTTTTCATACCATAAGAAAAAACCCCTATAATTTTAATTCTATAAAACAAAACAAAAATTACCGCATAAACTAATTTTCATAATAATTAAATAATTATTATAATTAATATAATAAATAATCATGACTTATTTTATCTCAAAACTATTTGGTGAAAAATTTTCTTGATTTTGGCAGGAAAATTACGGTTTTACAAATTTTGGCTAGAAAACTTCCGGCAAGGTCGGACTAAACTTGCCTAAACAATATCTCAATTTTAATTAAAATTGGATCTATATATTTATAAATTTTAAAGGAAAAACTACGGGATTTTGGATTTTAGCGGAAACAATTGCTAATTTGCAAATTTCGGGAGAAAAACTGTAAATTTCTGGATTTTGATGAAAATAGTGTATTTTCGGATTTTGGCGGGAAAATCGCGGTTTCACAAATTTTGGCGAGAAAATTACGGATTTGTAAATTTTGGCGGGAAAATCGCGGATATCTTGATTTTGGCGGAAAAATTGTGGCTTTCTAAATTTTGGTGACAAAATTGCGAATTTGTAATTTTTGGTGGGAAAATTTTAAATTTCTGGATTTTGTCCGAAAAATCGCGGATTTCTGGAGTTTGGCAGAAAAATTGCGGTTTCGTAAATTTGGCTGGAAAACTATGGATTTGTAAATTTTGGCTGGAAAACAGCGGGATTACGGATTTTAGCGGGAACAATTGCGTATTTACAATTTTGGTGGAAAACAGTGGATTTCCGGATTTTGGAGAGAAAATCGCAAAATTCTGGATTTTGGCAGGAAAATTGCGGTTTTACAAATTTTGGTGGAAAAACTGTGTATTTGTAAATTTTGGCGGGAAAATCGATAAATTTTTATTTTCACGAGAGATTTGTGATATTGCGGTTTTGGTATTGTGGATTTGCAGATTTTTTAGGACAATTACGGAATCTTGATTTTCACAAAAATGTTAAATTGCTCTTTTGGCGAATTTGGCAAAAAAAATTGCTAATTTATCAAAGATATTTGATTTGGTTTTATTTGATTAAAGTATTTGATTAAATTATGTTAGATTTAATTTATTAAAATTGGTTAAGACATTTTCATTTGATTTATTAAAATCAGTTAAAATATTTTGATTTGGTTATGTTTGGTTAATATATTATGTTTGGTTAGGTTATTAAATTTGTATTAGTTTGGTTATGGATAACTCATTAACCTATTTAACCCGAACTATTAAAACTAATAACCCATTAAACCCAATAATCTATGAGTACCCATATTTTCAACTTAATAGATTAATGGTTTGATTTGGGTTGGGTTGATCCATCAAGTTCAACCCATTTTGACACCCCTAATCTGATTATATAAAGCTAAACGCGCACGACGTGAACATGACACGTAGGCAAATTTTTAAATAACCAGATCGCGACACGTGTTATAGTTAATTTAGATTGTGACATGTGTCAATACAATAAAATAGTAAAACTGAATAAAATGTAAAATAGAAAAAAGTATAGTATTAACATAATTGGGAAAGGAAAAAAGTAAAATAGTATAGTATCAATCGTAAAATAAATAAGTAAAATATAATAAAATAAAGAAAAAAATAATAGCAAAGTAGTGGAAAAAAAATAAAAAATAAAAGAAGAAGAAAATTATCTATCTAATATGTTATTTTTGTAAAATGTAAAATGAACAAATTTGTAAAAAAGAAAAAAAAAAGTAAAGTGATGGAAAAAAGGAAAATTTGTTTTGGAAAATATTCTCCTAATATGTTCTATATAAAGTTATAAATAAGATCTAGAGTTTTCAAAATTCAATTATGGGTTTCCATCTTTTCATTTTCTTATTTATTGATATCAAATAAGAAAATGAGTTTGAGGATTAAAAATTCGATCAAAGTTATTTAACTCTAAATCAATTAGATCAAAATCGTGTTTATCATCGTTGTATTAGTATGTATTTTTCGCAAATGGATCAAATTCAACCGGTACCACCAATGGATATTTACTTATTTTCTTAATTATATATAAATATAACTATTAGTTAAACTCGCATATTATTCAGGTCTTAATCAATTATATATATATATATATTACAACGGGTATTTATTTATTTTTTTAATTATATGTAAATAAAAATATTATTAAAAACCCGCATATCATGCGGATACTAATCTAGTGTTATATAAACTTAATGAAATAAAGGATCATTTAATTTAATATTTATTGTTCTAATTAAAATACATTTATATTCACCTTCAATAAATATAAAACAAATTGATTAAGAATGATAAGAAAATAAAACATATAACAAAAATGAGTATAGTAAAAAAATGTTTTAAAAATACAAAAAATGTGTACTTATTTTTTAAAGTTCTTCTTAAGCAATGTATTGGTTGTACTTTTTTTTTTTTATGGACAATAATGTAATCTTCGATTCAAACTAATATTAATGAATAGATGCTAAAAAAAAAAGAGAAAAAACATAACAATAATAATTGTTGAGAACTACAAATAAATAAAATAAGAATGCTATTTAAGATAGACAAAAACAAGTATATTGATTTTATTCAACCGATTATATTTTTTTCCTCTCTCTTCTACTTTCCTTTCAATGTAAACGTTAAGGTTGATCATTCAGCACGAATTCTCACGTTATTACCTTAATCTGTTTTGTTTTGTTGGTTTTGATTTTTTAAAAGCTTGAATTTAATTTATTTGATTGACAAAAAATATACATTCTAAAGATCTAGAGAAGCAAATTTTTTAAAACATTACAGTCTAAAAAACTTTTGAAAGTACCACAAATTATAGGTATGAGAAGGGTTTTAAAAAATTAGGAAGAGCTATTAATTAATTTAGGACTATTAGGTTGTCACCACAAACTGAAATCTATAAAAGACATAATCAAATATAGGGTCATTGAACTTTCCCACTTTAATGAATTAAAATGTTGATCAAAAAAAAAATAAAGAGTCATTTCATTTAATATATATTTTTCTAATTAAAATACATTTATATTCACCTTCAATAAATATAAAACAAATTGATTAATAATGGTATGAAAATAAAACATATAACAAAAATGATTATAGTCAAAAAATGTTTTTAAAATAAAAACAATGTGTACTTATTTTTTGAAATAATTATTAAGTAGATTTTAGAAAACGATAAATACAAATCATGAAAATAAAAGTAAAAAAAAATAACAGGGATAATTGTTGAGAACTACAAATAAATAAAATAAAAATGTTATTTAAGATAGAGAAAACAAGTATATTGATTTTATACCGATCATACTTTTTTCTTCTTTCTTCTACTTTCCTTCCAATGTAAACGTTAAGATTGATCATTCAGCGCGAATTCTCACGTTATTACCTTAATATGTTTTTTTTGTTGGTTTTGATTTCTTAACATCTTGAATTTAATCTATTTGACTGACAAAAATATACATTCTAAAGACCTAGAGAAACAAATTTTTTAAAACATTACAGTCTAAAAAACTTCTGAAAGTACCACAAATTTATAGGTATGAGAAGGGTTTTAAAAAATTAGGAAGAGCTATTAATTAATTTGGGACTATTAGGATGTCACAACAAACTGTAATCTATAAAAGACATAATCAAATAAAGGGTCATTGAACTTTCCCCCTTTAATAAATTAAAATGTTGATCAAAAAAAAATAAAGAGTCATTTAATTTAATATTTATTGTTCTAATTAAAATACATTTATATTCACCTTCAATAAATATAAAACAAATTGATTAATAATGATAAGAAAATAAAACATATAACAAAAATGACTATAGTCAAAAAATGTTTTAAAAATAAAAACAATGTGTACTTATTTTTTGAAATCATTATTAAGTAGATTTTAGAAAATGATAAATACAAATCATGAAAATAAAAGTAAAAAAAATAACAGCGATAATTGTTGAGAACTACAAATAAATAAAATAAAAATGCTATTTAAGATAGAGAAAAACAAGTATATTGATTTTATACCGATCATACTTTTTTCTTCTCTCTTCTACTTTCCTTCCAATATAAACGTTAAGATTGATCATTCAGCGCGAATTCTCATGTTATTACCTTAATATATTTTGTTTTGTTTTGTTGGTTTTGATTTCTTAACATCTTGAATTTAATCTATTTGATTCACAAAAAATATACATTCTAAAGACCTAGAGAAACAATTTTTTTATAACATTACAGTCTAAAAAACTTTTGAAAGTACCACAAATTTATAGGTATGAGAAGGGTTTTAAAAAATTAGGAAGAGCTAAAATAGTTACATTAAACTATTTGTATTATATTAATTACAAAACAAATTATCATTTCTTTTATAACATTTTAAAATTGAAGTTTCGCGCAACGCGCATATATAAATCTATTTGGATTTAGATTAGGAGTAATAAATAAGAGACAGAAACAAAATGCAAATCATTTACTCTTTGTCCATGTACATATTTTGAGCTCCCAAAAAATTAAAGTAGCATTTTCCTAATCTCTACACTAGCTTTTGAGGAAGCACCAAAACTCTCTTCCTCTATAATAACTGAGGAAACAGAAGCCATTGTAATTTAAATTCATTTCAAAACAGCCGGCAACCTCTTCAACATCCTGAGTTCGAGCAACATTGCGGGGTACCGTGCGATTTTTCACCGTGTTTAAGGGCCTATAGGTTTTAAACATTCGACATTCGAAAAAAACCAAAAAACTTAAGTGCCAAAGACATGCCTGTGATTCCAATGTACAATAAAATTCTTGGTGGGTCTTTAGATTCTTGGCCTTTTAAACTTGTGTAGATGATGCTATGTTACTTTCTTTCTCATTTGTCTTCAATGAATATCTTGTTTATAAAGTCTCTAAACCTTCGTGAATAAAGCTTAGGATCAACAGCTGAAATGGATGTGGGATCTGCATGGAGTGACTTGTAGGCGTGCTCTAACTTTTTGGTGATATCATAGTCTTGAAGAATGTCAATTATACCGAAATAAAGGATCACATCAACGACCTCCTTCTTCGTACTCTTAGGATTCGAGTTGTCAATGTCGTCTTCTTCCCACGACTCTTCCTCGAATCTGCTTACCTGCTCTGCTTTTGCCGGTGTACTTTCTCCTAGTCTCATTAATGGTCCGTTGCTACATTTTCAAAGACAAGGAAACAAAATTGTCAAGACGATGACACATACACAAACTACTAGCTTCAAGTCCTAGTTTTATATCTCTTATTGAGTACTCTCTATTCCGGTTGATTTTCTAGATTTTTCTTTGTTGCTAAAAGATTGATTTTATAGGTTTTCAATAAACTTTTATTAATAAAAATGTAAACTCTAAAATATTGAATTACTATTGGTTTATAGTTATGGAAAAATGAGTAGTGTGAGTAAATAAGGCATTTATAACAAAACATTAATTATTTCTTAACATTTGTGAAAATTCTAAAAAATCATGTTTGGAACAGAGGAGAAGGTACCAAGTTTGGGTGACAGAGTCCATATTCGGAAGAGAATTATATCCTCTCATCAGTTTGTCCTCCTGATCTCTTCGACCTAAACAAAGCAAGCAATCAGCCAATTTTTCAGTTAAAAGAAGAAAAATACAAAAGAAATAAAAATAAAAATTGAAATAGTTTGAAAGAAATGTAAGAATGATTAATATATACCGATGCCTAAGGAATTGTCGTCACGCAAGCAAGATTCACGGAAATGTAGACCAATCAAGAGACTATAATCCATAATCCTCTCAGCTTCAAGAAACTCGCAATCGATATCGATTTGGTTGATAAAGGCATGAAACCATGAGGTCTCGAGTCGAAACACATACTTGAGATCCAAGTCTTTGAGTGTTGTGGTTTCGTCGATTTCGCCTTCATCCTTGTCTATGGTTCGGCCGTGTGATGAACCTTTCAAGTCAAACCGTTTGTGTATACGATACTCCGAACAAAATAGATTGCCCATCACTATGAACCGAGTCTGAAATTTTTTGTCACAAAAACAAGAAATAAGAATGTTTTTATTTGATCTCATCAACAAATATGTAATAAAAAGACAATTTCTCATACCTTTTGGCCACCTACTGGTTTAACGCAATGCACACCGAAAAACTTGGTGACCAATGAGTTCTTGTACTTGGAAACATGGTCATAATAATTTGGGAGCATCTTAAGCAACACCTAAGCATAGTTTACAAAGCTCATTATCATATATTGTGGTATGATCAAAAGCAATGTCAAAGCAAAAGATGATAGTAGTTACCTTAATTTCGGATTTCTTCATGGTTTTGATCATGAAGCGTTCGTCTTGAGTCAAGTAAAAGGAGCTTCCACTCTTCCCCGGCGAAGAAAACTCTCGAAGAGATTCATCTCCGCAAATAGCAAGCATGTAGTCAGCTGGATCTATCGTGAATAACTCTCTTAGATGCCTGTTTCACCACAATAAACAAAAATCACAAACCATTAGATAAAGGTTAATTAACGTTTGTTTCTAGGCCTGCGTTTGTTTCGTAATCGGTTCTGTGCTATTAACCGATTGGAAACTTTCAAAATAGGTTCGGTTCTCGGATTCGGTTTGGTTTGGCTTTTTCTTTATTAAAAAGCTAAAATTAAACCAAAATTTCGAAAAATATATAATCTCGAACCGAAATCAAATTATCCAAAATATCCGAAAACCCTGTTTTATCCGATTAAACCAAAAAAATTTGGTTCATTTCGGTAAAATAATCGAAACCCAATACCCAAACCGAACCGAATTTCCCGAAAACCGAAAAAACCGAACGGATTCAACCTAAATAAACCAAAACCGCAGGCCTATTTGTTTCCATTCTCATTTTGAGAGTGCAAACTCTTAATATATATAACTTACCTAAACACAATGGGGCAATAGTCTTTCCATTTAAAGTCGACGGATAGATGGGGAGGTGTAGACTTTGACCCTTCGGGAGGAAACCTAGTCCATTGTTTATCCTTGGGATCAAAATCACAATGCCTAAGTTCCCTCAAAACCGAAGCATGTTTCCCAACAGAATATCTAATCCCAAGCTGTAGATTCAACATCAAATCATAGTTCTTATGCGCGGCCGTAACCGTATGCCCCGGTTTCTTAACATCTCCTTCATCAAGCCATCTCGGACTTTGCTGCAAACTCATGGCACCACCACTCTCCAAGAGCAAAGGGCTTCTTGACCACTCGTACTCTCCGCAACCGCTCGCGTTATCACCCGTATCCGACTCACTCGTGTATGGACTCAACATCGACCCGGCCTCTACATTATCACAAGCATTCGTATCTTCCAACTCTGATATACAAATCCGCGGAAAATTCGTATTCTTTGATAAAGTCTCTACGGAAGATAGCTTTTGCTGCACAATCTCATCATCTTTCTTCTTGTTCTTCCTCCCCCACCCACCAAACTGATTATTACTCGTCTTCTCCTCGCTCCAACTCAAAACACCTTTCCCGACCGGAGCTCCGTTTTCCCATAGCCCTTCGTAACGGTTTCCGTTAGCCCAAGTCATAGTCCCTTTCCCGGAAATAACACCGTTCTTCCACTCTCCTACATACTCATTCCCATCGCTCCACACATAACGTCCGTTACCGTCTTGCAAATTAGCCTTCCAGTTCCCTTGATAAACGTCGCCGTTCGCGTACCGCTTCTCTCCGTAGCCATGCTTCCTTCCCCAAAGCCAATGCCCTCTATAAGTATCCCCATCGATCCCGATGAACGTTCCTTCCCCGTCCATCCGACCATCCTTGAACTGTCCCTCGTAGGTCGCTCCGGACGGCCAAGAGAATCGTCCTTTTCCGCTCGCTTTGCCTCGTGTCCACTCTCCTTCGTACATACAACCATCCGACCACAGATATTTCCCTGTCCCGTGAGGAACTCCGGCCGATAAGCCTCCGTTGTAAAGATCACCATTCTTCAATACCTTCTCTACTATTCTAATCTCCGCCGCTGCGTCACTCATCTCGCAGCTTGTCGTGGGGACCACGCGGCGGGAGCTCTGTTTATATCTTGTTCCCGGCCCGCCGCCGCTGCGTCCCCCTGAGGATTGCCCTTTGTTTAGATTCTCCTCAGTAAAGAGGAACACAGTCTCTTGCATTTTTTGTATATATGTGTAACTACTGTTCTTACTCTACTCCCGCCGGCGACTCGCCGCCAAAGTCAACAACTCGGACATTTTATGTTGACTTTTTTTTTCCGGCTTGTTTGTCTCTTCCAAGCATTTGTTCTGTAATTATTTGTAACAAGAACAAAATAGAAAGAAAGCAACTTTGATTAATTATGAGCCTACAAAAACCACTTTCATTGATGCTAAAATCTTCATGGATTTATTATAATCAAAGCACATAATCACAATATCAAAAAAAAAAAGAAAAGAAAAATCTCTTAAAGAATTTAATGTCATCAAGATCAAGAATCCACCATCTTTTATGTTTAACTTGATGATTTTTCTTTCTTTTTTTCAATTGGTATCTGAAATGAAAAGGAAAAAAAAAAAGAGACTTACCATTACCTCATTTCATGAATTCGATTCATTGACTGACAAAAGGAAGGATCAAAAACGGATTATTCAAGAATCCATATCAAGAACACATCAAAATTAGACACAGATTCATAATCTTGATGTAAAAAACTTGAAAGCAGAGAATGAAGATCGAAGGAAGAATTTATCAGAAAGTTTTTCAACGATGAAAATGTAGCCGTTAGATGCGTATTTGCTAATTTGTTTGATTATATTTATGTAGCCGGCTACAAGACTACGTGCTGGCCTCTATCATAATCTTTTTAAATCTTACAATATATAATTATAATTTTTGAAAATCATTAATTATGTTTTGTGTTTTGGCTTCGGGAAGATTTAGTACATGTTTGAATATCATATAAGGATATACGGTGCTTTTAGGTGGAGCTAATAGACAAGTATCTACGATATAAACAATGTTTTGTGAACGTGCTTCAAGCCTACAATCTTGGTCTTACATCATGTGCCACAAGTCAGAAATTGATACTACTCTCCTCTCCGCTGGGTCCCAACTCATAAGTAACTCACAAGTCAAACACACAAAACCGTAACTAATTTACCAAAAGTTTTCACAAATTCTAAATTCACAAGTCACTAGNCAAGTCACTAGTCAAAACACAAAACCACAATTAGTTTACCAAAAAATTCACAAATTCCGAATTAGAATTCGGCATTTCGGTTAGGTTCGGCTTTCTCTTAGGCGTACTAGACGCTGGAATAAGGCAATCTTTTGATTATTGATTTCTGGAAACTAATTAACTGCTCTACTCTTGAAGGTAATTCTATATCATCTACGCATTTAGTTTTGCTCTTGTTACACTGGTTTTCTCTGTTTTCGGATTTGAAACTCTCATCTTCAAAATCCAAAGCTCATCTACAAAACTTTTTGGCATGATTTGAAGCTTGTGCAACTGTTATAGAGCTGATGATTCTTCAATTGGCGTCGATTTTTTATCCTTATTAACTTATTTTTTATTCCGCATGCATTTCTGTTTTGTTTTTTTTGACTTTGAATAGCAGGTTTCGGTTTGAAATCTCTCTTCGGTTTAGCTTCTCTAGCAACATTTGGCATATGCTTCTTCTTCTTTGGCTTTTCTGGACTCTTGATATGTTTAGCAAATTCGGCATTTCGGTTAGGTTCGACTTTCTCTTAGGCATGCTAGACGCTAGGGGTGGGCACAATTCCCGTTCCGTTCCGTTCCGTCCCGTCCCGTTCCATACCCGTTCTGAAATTCCCGTCCCATATAAATATATATTCCCATATGGGACAAATGTTTAATTCCCGAACGGGAACGGGACGGGACGGGACGGGAACGGGAATTCTCGAAGTCCCGTTTGTTCCAAACACAAATATTAACATATATTATTTATAATTATACATATTTGTCATAGATGATAATATTTATAGTTTTATATATTACATTATTTTAAGCATTAACTTTTTAATATTTTTGTAAATTTTAAAATATCTATTTTTAACTAACTACAGTTTTTTGTTGTGTTTTTTATTATAATTTAGAAAATAATCACTCCCGAACTAAAAATGATGTTAAAAAATAATTAGTTGTTTGGTCTATTAAGTATTTAAGATTGTTTGACATTGTTAGACTTTGTTTTGAATTATTTTGATTGTTGGATATTACTATATTGAATAAATTATGTTGGTTTTTATTATTTTCTTTCTTACGTTTTTGGTTTTTGGGAATTCTCGTTCCCGTTCCGTCCCGTCCTGTTCCATTCCCGTTCGGTTCCGAAATTAAAATGGGACATAAATGGGACATTTATTTTCGTTCCCGAAATTCCCGTCCCGTTCCGTTCCCGTAAAATCCCGTTCCGAATTCCCGTTTGCCCACCCCTACTAGACGCTGGAATAAGGCAATCTTTTGATTCTTGATTTCTAGAATATGACTACTCTACTCTTGGAGGTAATTCTATATCATCTGCGCGTTTAGCTTTGCTGTTGTTCCACTAGTTTTCTCTGTTTTCATATTTAAAACTCTCATCTTCAAAATCCAAAACTCGTCTACAAAACTTCTTGGCATGATTTGAAGTTTGTACAACTATTGTATAGTTGCCGATTCTTCAACTCGCGTCGATTTTTGATCTTTGTTAATTTCTTCTTTCTTCCGCACGCATTTCCTTCTAGGCGTTTTGCTTTTTTGACTTTGAATAGCAGGTTTCGATTTGGAATCTTTCTTCGTTTTAGCTTCTCTAGCAACTTTTGACCTATGTATTTTTTTTTTGACTTTTCTGGAGTCTTGATATGTTTAGCAAATTTTTGGTGTGGTTTGAGTTTTGATTCGGTTTTGAATAAAAGAAATATAATAAAAGAAATAAACTAATTAATTTAATTTAATTTTAAATATATTTTAACTGTATTTTCTCAATATATTTAATTAAAACATTAATTTTTAATGACTTTAATTCATTTGGTTTAAATTCAGGTTAATAAAATTCAATTCGGTTTGGTTTATTGAATTTCGGTTCGGTTTTGCTTTTATCTGTTGAACTAACGTGATTCCTTACAAAATGTTAACTTGAGTACACTTAGTAGTGAAACATTGGTTCTAAACACACACATTACAAGACTACAATGTCTTAACATCTTTCAAGTAGATTCAAGGGAGGGTTTTGTGCCAAAAGATGAGAAATATTTTGTAACAAGATTGGCTTAATGGTGCCTACGACGGTCTTTGGAAGAATGCGAGGATTCACGATAGTCACCACGATCCCGAGAAGAGTGATGTCTTGATTTATCTGTCTGTCCACTACCTGAATTCTTCAGTCTATCTCTTGACCGATGATGACTTTGATCTTTGAGTTTGTCTCTGTCCCTATCACTCTCTTTATCAGAATCTCTGCCTCTGTCTCTGTGAGACCTAACCCTTTCCCTCTCTCTACCTCGTTCCTTCTCTCTATCACCCTCCTCTCTTTCTCCTCTCCCTGCCACTTTACCTTTTTCCTCCCTTGTCTCTCCTACGATAGGCTGAGTAGTGTTGGACTCAGTATCGCTCTTCTTCGAATCTGTAGCCTTTTCATGAAGCGTAGTAACAATTCCATCCTTCAAGTCGTTATTAGCTGTTCCTGGAGTACACTTGGTATCAACAGCATCGCCTAGTACCGGCAACACATCCTGTAACACGGTGGAAAAGTATGTCAAACCTAGCTCTTAGGCATGCGTTAAAAAACCGAACAGAAGATTCCAAACCGAACCAAACCGAGATTTTCGGTTTTCGGTTCAAGAATAACCGATCGGCAACTTTCTAAAGAAAAATGAAATTACCAGAAATTAACCAAAATTAAACCAAAATCTCGAAAAATATATATAATCTCAAACCAAAATTAACCGAACCGATCCAAATTATCCGAAATAATCCGGTTTTATCCAATTAAACCGTTCATTTCGGTAAAACACCAAAAAAAAAACTGATACCCGAACCGAAGTCAATTTCGGTGAAAATTTTGAAAACCAAATTACCCAAAAACCGAAAAAACCGAAATCGCAGGCCTAAGTAGCTCTGATTACGGCTAAAGAAAATGCACTCCGGTTATACAAAACTGACGAAAATAAAAGAAATGACGGCCCTGCTTCAACCCTACACAACATGTAACGAGGAAATAGTCTAGAAATGCAGTGATATGCACGATAATCTCATGCTATGGCAAAACTAACATAGCCTAGATAGCGATCAAACCTCACCTTTGTAGCTGATTGAGCTTGAGAATTCCCGGATCTACTGGAAAACGTAAATGGCTTCCCATCCTTGCAAACTGAGATATACTGAGCCCTTGGAAGACTGTATAGATGAGCAAGAACTCTACAAACTTCGTCGATACTAGATTTATCTGCATCAAATGCTTTCCACCACGGTGGATTCTCCGGGAGAGGCACTTGAAACCTACGTGCAGCAGCATACACGACCCCACAAGCCACAACCTCACTTCTGAACCTTACACAAAGTGATGTACGCAGACTGCATTTTTATAGACGTATCATGAGAGATCAAGTAAGATAATATCATAAAGGAATGTTCAGATATTGAGAAAGTGGCTTGCCTATCATTTGCCAAATTCCAAGCTTCTTGCCTCAATTCCGGAGGTGTTTCAAGTGTGGCAAGGTAGTTTGATATGAACTTGTGAGGATGTTCAACATGACAAACAAAACCCATCTCTTTCAGTATATGTCTCTCGGTTCTGCTTAATTCAACTTTTAACTCTGAGAACTTCTGCAGAAAAAGTCAACAAGTAGGAAAAGGATGAGATCCAAAACATTATGAAACAAATAGCACTTCCAAAAAAGAGGTGAGAGTGCCTCAAAAGATGGACATGAAAAAACATTCAACAATATGACATGTAATGGTACAGTATGCAAACTAACCTTGGAATACAAATCAAGATGATCTATTGGTAAGTTCTCTCTGCGGCACTCCATCCTGTGGAATACAATGATGACCTGTCTCGCTTTTTTAGGGTTTTCTTCCAGCTTTGATGCAAGCCAGACACAGCTCGCAGCAACTATCTACAAAAGGTAAACTCCAAATCATTAGGAGTATACACTACTAAAGAATTTTCATACTGAAACTAAAACCACTAGTATTCCTAAGTGGCCTCAAGAAACAGAAATACAAGAAAGAAAACAACATAAGTACATACCTTTACATCAAATTTGGCAAGAGATTTCTTGCAATAGAATCGGTGGAAAAGAACCTGCCCAGTAGCCATAACTGCTTGGGGTCTAAAGATGACGATATAGGTTAAGAAAATCACAGCTATGTGATATTTGAGCTTTGCAAAATATTGAGAACAATGAGAGGATACAGTTTGAGCAATATTCCACCCTCTTGGATAAGATCACATCCATAGATTCTAAGTGAGATTTCAGTTGTTTCATCTATCCCATCTTTCCTGGAAGGTGAGGTCTTCAGCTGCTCATCCGTAAGGTAGAAATTGTCGATTGCAGTGTAAATCATCAATTCACTAAACAGGTTTCACTGTTACCATCCAGAGAACACAAGACAAGTAAACTTAGATTACAAAACAGACTAAATCATTGCTTAAAAAAACCGGAAAACAAAAAAGTCAATACTGAAACAATAAAAAAAACTGTAGCAGAAAGTTTTAAATTTCCAAAAGAGACTTGTACATTAAGCCTCCAAAAGCATCATATCCCATAACTATTTCAGTTGAGTAAACTTTCCCAATTTCAGTTCAAAAAAGATTTATCGGCAAGCTCATAAAATCATTTTCAGATATCTCAGCATTAGCAAAAGGGTCAAAAAGCAAATAGAGCATGAGAATATGAATTTCAACATTAACTTCTGAAATCTATTTACTGTCTGTTATCACCTTATGACTAAACTTAATGTAGCATCCCATAGAAGCTAAGGAGGAAGAATACAACAGTTCCAGGTTCTAACAACAGATATATCTATTGTAAACAAGACACGATACAACTTTAGATATCTTAATGCAAACATCTCATAATTCAAATTAAACATCAGCATAACCTAATAAGCAAAACCAGTATGATTCAAACCTTATTTCTTAACAACGTCAAGCGTCACAGTGATGATTCGCTTTGAAACTGAAAATTTAGAGTGGTTATATAAATTCAGATTAGGATTCAGCTAAGGGAGAAGCGAGACTAGGTTGAAGCTGTTTCCTACATAAATAAATCAGATTATGCCATGATTTCAACTAAGTCAAATCGGAGATTCAAGCAATCCAAGAAACCAAACCAAACCAAATTGAGATAAGGTGAAGAAAGTAGTTGCGTTTAGAAAAACCAATACAGCTCGAATCAGAACGGAAAAAAATTGCGTTAAGATGTACCGGAAAGTTGAGAGAAACGGCGGCGAAACAGAATCTGTGACGCGAGGCTAAGAGTCGAAAGGAGGAGATGCAAATCAAGATCTAGAAATTGAAGAGAGGGAAGGGGTAAAATTGAAAAAACATAAAGGCTATGACCAGTTAAAACCAACGATGAGGAATTTCATATTCCTCAAATATTTTACCATTTACGAATAATTTTTGTTCCACATTTAGATATGTGGGTTTTATACTATATCTTAATGTTCCCATTATTTTGAAGAATTATAAAACAAAAATGTTCCTCACATAAATTTGAAAAGGAACAATAAAAAACAATAAATAAATTCGTTTTTTATTATTAAATAATTTTAAAAATAGTTATTTTGATAAAATTTACATTACTATATATAATAATTTTAGTATTTTTATTATATAATCATCA
>OVAY01002602.1:0-16481 GCA_900406395.1 Kernera saxatilis | reverse complement strand
CCCACCGTCACTATGCACATGCACAGTAACTTATATTTTCCTCTATATATAGGATCGATCGTTCATTGTAATCGAAACACCAATTCAAAGCAAATAACATTTCTCTCTCTCTCGCCTATCAATACTTTTCGATATCAACTTCTTTCCGCGGGTATAATTCTTTTGTCATTCTTTAGATTTATCTTTATGATAAAAATCAAATACCTTTTTATAACATTACATAAATTTTTTCTCTATTAATTTATTTTTTCGATTTTTGTTTTTCTTTTCATTAATTATATGTTTTGCTAATTACATTAATTTTTCTCATTTTTTTCATTATTTTTATTTTTCTGTTTTTTCATATTAATTTATTTTTCTAATTTTTTCAGTTATCCATTTTTTCAGTTTTTTTCGATTATTTTATAATTTTATAATTTTACTTATTTCAAAATTCTGACACGTGTCGTCACAATCTAAATTAGCAATGACACATGTCGCAATCTTGTGAATTAAATTTTTGTCACGTTAAGCGTATACATCTTTATATAATAAGATAGGATTAAGACATGTCTTAAATTTTGTCACGTATCAAAATATTTTTCGTTAGATATCGACACGTGTTGAAATAGTCGATAAAATGTATTTTTTCTAAAACATTGGACTGAGTTTAGATAAAATGTATTTTTTTTTCAAAAATATTGGATTGTTTTATAGGTTTATTTGTCAGATAACCATAGATAAAATAAAGAATATAACCATCAATTTTTAAAAAGAAAACAAGTAACCATTTCTAATGGGAATGACCCAAAAAATAATATCCAAAATGGACTGTATGTTGTTCATTGAAAACATTTTCTAGAAAAAGACCATCTACTGTAGTTATGCAAAAATTGGCAATGTCATGGTTTTATATATTCAAAAAGGAAAAGAAAAAAAAGTAGGAAACAAGACATAGAAATAAAAGGAAAGGTCTTCATGAACTAAGATGAACAATTTGTTCATCAAGTCAAATGCAAGAGTTTCTTCAAGTCGTAGGGAGAAACTATTGAACATCTTTGAGTTTCATAGAAGCTTTGACATCTTCAAAGAAGATCATATACATCCTGTAAACCATGTTTTCGTCTATGTTGTCCAGCACACAACAATCTTCATCTCCGTTTGGAAAAAGAATAAGCCATAGAAATAAAAGTAAAGGTCTGTGAATATGAAAGTTAAGTCATATAAATAAAAATAAAGTTGTTCATGAACTAAGATGAACAATTCATTAAGTCAAATGCAGGAGTCAATTTCTTCAAGTCGTAGGGAGAAACCATTGTCTGTCGCGGAGAACATCAAGCTATGAGAAAAATAGAAGAAATGACAAATAAAATAATAATGGTCAAGACGGCTGGGTTTAACATTTTTGATGTAATTTTTTCTTTTTTCCAGCTTTGTTTTTATGTTGAATAGTATTTTTTTTTTCTTTTTAAGATGAATAAGGTCAATATACATCAATATACCTCCAAATTTTGAAACCCCAAAAAAAGTTCAGAATCAGTACAAAAATTAGATGTTTTGGATCACAAAAACAACCAAACCTACAAACGCTTGCTCAAAAAGACTGAGAGAGAAACATGAAATTAGGACACATACATAGAATTTTACCTGTGAGAGACCAAAACAATAACATATTAAGCGAATGCGAATACAGCTCGACAGAAACCAAGAGCGGCATCGAGACTCCATTCTGAGCCAGTTTCTGCTATTTACAAGCTTCTTTAGTTAACTATATGCATTTGTTTTAAAGGCAAAAAAACCATTCTAATTTGATTTTATATGTATTTGTCGATGAAAATGGTGTAACAGAAGCAGTTATAAAGCATTACATTGATAGAAGAATATATGATACAATGATGATACACCAAAAGAGTAATAAGGACAAGAAAAATAGTGAACTGTACTACAATTTGGAGTCGAACAACACTGCGGCTCACGAAAGCTGGCCCAGGTTGACGAGTAGAAGCAAAGAGGAGTCTAATATGGTAAAAGAGAAAGGAAGAGAAAAGAAAGAAAAAAAAAGGAGACAATGAAAATGTAAAACACGAGAACGAAGAAAACAAGTTTATTTTCTTCTTTGTTTCCCTCAGCTATTCAGTTATCTTCTTTGGTCTTGGTTTTGAAGATTATACAATTGACTAACACCGCATACCGATCCTGCATTTAAGGGCACCCGAGCTGTAGGTAAGCATACTTACGACGGAAGATGGTTTAGCTCCTAAGCTAGAGGCTCTGGCGTAGCTTGCTGGAGCAGCAGCTCCAGATTTAGTGAAGTAGGCACCGTTGAGCATTAGGTCTCCCTGCGATCTCCAGTTCCATTGCTTCCATTCTCCTTGCCATGAACCTACCCTCTTTGTCACCTGCCAAACCAATTTAATATTCAGATCCATCCTTTCTCAATATTTCAATCCATGGTGTCTTTATAAAACATGATAAAGTATACTAGCTTAGTTATATGTTTAAGAGAAATAGGAAGCTAGAACTGAAACAAAGAGAGAACTTATGGTATACCTCTTTGGCAAAAGGGTTTGCCGGGGCAAGGAACCGATTGCCTTGGCTGTTGATGGTAGGGTTAGCACTTCCACCAATTGCATACATCACCCAGTGAGTGTAATCGTTGTTTACAACGTGGAAATAACCATGTCTACACCTGAAAATAACAGCAAATGAATTAACACTCATGATTTCTGAGGGAAAACAATCAGAGGAAAAAAATAGGAAATGGGTGAAGAACCTTGGCATTCTCTGTATAAGCCCCTCCCCAAAATGGTTGTATGCTATGGTCACTTGCATCATCTTGTCTCTAGTGTAGGAATCACTATGCCCCATCAACATAACCTGCATTCCCATCAAGAAAACTCTCCTCAACTTTCCTAGGTTCACCAAAAATGTGATTCCACAACAAATTCAACACCATTTCCATTGCATCTTCATTTTAGGCATAGCCAATTTGGTAATGTAAGTCATAGTCAATTTGGTAATGTAAGTCACTAGAATGAGGAAGGAATCTAACCTCGTTGTGATGAGTGAGATAGTTATTGGAGATGGTAATGGCAGTAGATCCCATAATCGCATCAATCAACCCATCAGCACAATTTGACAAAGAATTGTGATCGATCCAAATATGACTCGACCCAAAAATCGAGATTGCATCTCCGTCCGCCATAGTCCTCCACCCGTAATGCGTCGGCGAGCTTCTCACCATGGCGTTACCCGTCCGCCTACAATCATGGATGTTAATCCCATGGATGATAATGTTCGTCACAAACTGGATCGTAATGCACGCGCCGCCTGCGATCGCAACGTTCACGCCTCTTCCGTCGATCGTCTTGAAGCTGTTCATGATCAGCTCCTGCGACAGAGTGATCACCATATCGCGCTTGAACACGATCCATAACGGACGATCCTGAATCACGGCGTGACGGAGAGTCCCGGGACGGGGATTAACCGCGTCGTGATCCGACGGATCGGTGACGACGTAGTAACGACCGTCGCGACCTCCGACGGCGTTGCGACCAAAACCAATCGCGCAATTTGCGAGACGTTTTCGCCGGAGATGCCAATTCCGATCACATCGCCAACAATCGTCGATTGGATTTCCGGTGGCGCAAGAGAAGAATCCTAACTTCCTCCGCTCCGTACTGTTCTTGATCGTCCTGCACGCGAAAATCAATTAGTTGAAAATTACTGAAAGAGAGTTAGTGTTTAAATTATTATCAGATTGACCCATAAGTTTTTAATTTGTTAAATAAGCCCTTGGATTCAACAAATTCACGTGGGGAGGACCAAAGAGAAGTAAGTAGAGGAGGGACCCATGTGGTGTAATAAATGTGACTGAATTAATAATCATAATTTTTTTTTCTTTTGTCAATAATAATAATTAATATACGGAATCATATTTCTTGTGATACGGACTATACGGAAAACTTTAGATCATTCTTTTAAAAAAATAAAATTTCTATTTTTGTGATGCTCTAAATAAATGCAGAACCTGAAGAATCAGATATATTTATACACAAATATGTGTAATACATTAATTACATTTGCGTCGGTGGAAAATAGCGACGACAGAGGCGCTTTAAATGGCGATCGCCGATCACGGCGTGTCTGTGTCACATAATATTAGTTGTAAAAAACCTTCTGGCTCATAAAGAGGGTTCGAAATTAAATATAGAGAAACATTTATGGGAAATAACTTTTAATTTATTAGAGGAAATTATGTGAATTAAAATTTAAGGAATCACAACGTTTGACTATCTGAAACGTTATTAATATTGAAAGTGAGATGGAGAGAACGTCGAAACATCCAATACAAATGTCCAAAACTCATAACTAATTAAATTCTTTTTTCATTTTTAAAGAAATAAATATTAATTTTTTGTTGAAATGCTTTGAAAATTAATGTTAGAATCTTACATATCGACCATTGCAGCTACTTCTTCTGGGTTTTTAACGGCGTGTTCATTCCATGCACCGTCACTTAACCTGAGAAACAGAGCATTTAAAAACCGACATCGTTTAACTAGAGATTCTCTTTGATCAAATCTGGACGGTTGAGATTGAACAAGAGGTAAAAGTTACTTACTTATCAGCCGTTGATGAATTACTTGAGCTCTGAGACTTTAGCTCCTCTGTTTCGTGAGCTCTGTTACACAAAAAATGCAGAGACAAAAGTTACTTCTACGCTTTCACCACAAAAAAAGTAGTACAAAGATTCGATTATTTTAGAATCTTGAGCTTACATTGTCGATGCATTTACAGAGACAAAGAATGCTAGAATGATTAGAGTTGCTGAGAGAGCTAAGAAACTTCTGTTGATCGCCATTGTTGGATATATTGAAGCTCTCTCTCCTTAGTGTATAATGAAGAAGAATGGAGGAGGAGAGAGAGAGATAGAGAGAGAGATGTAACTTGGAGAAACTGAAGATTATAATGTGCTTATATATAGGCAAGTAACGAAGGTAGGAAGAAGCCGCTTAACTCCGTTAAACTATTATTCGGGTCGACGTTAGGATTTCAGATTTTTGTTACGGTGGGATCAGTTTCTTTAACGGCGTGTTTTTTAACTGACGTCTTCCGTGACGGCGTAGTTTGTGTTTGACTTTCAAAACATTATTTCAAGCCTTAAACCAAATTAATTTTGTTTTTGGGAGGTAAATAACCACTTTGCAGTTTGTTCTTACCAAATTCCTATACTTTTCGACATTTTATAGTATAAACCACTAAGTTATAAATCATAGTTCAATTAACAAAGATTCACTGACCACAATTAATAGTTTTGTAATCGTAAATTATATTTTCATGCAAAATTTTAATTAATTTGCCTAGTTTAATCTTACGATAGGTAAAGTTATTACAATTATTATTGATCATAGTTTAATAATAGGTTGCACAAAAAAAAAATTGATAATAGAAGCGTATATCAAATTTTATAAATTTTTTTCTTAAATTTATGGTTAGTGGTTTAGTTTTCAATCAACAAAAGATTCAAAACACCACTTAACAAAGGTATGTTTAATTAATAAGATGTACAGTCAGTTTTTATTTTATTACAGGGGGTAATCCTAAATTAAATTTCAAACTAATCCCACATGACATATGAAGATCTATGTCTTATTGGCTATATATACCCATGAACCCATGATCAAAATTGCAGTAAAAGACTTGAACCATGGTCATTGGTCACCCTATACATATAGTGAATCTTTCAACCATTGGAGTATCATAATTAATTGATTTTGGAATAGTTAACTGTTGATTGATAGAAAAAAATAGTTTCCATAATTATAAGTTTCTTATGGCCCATCGTTTCGAGTACTACAAATTGCATGGCAACCACGTCTAGTTTTCATGCTTAGATATCTATATTATATGCTGAAAAAATATTCGTTAGTTTCAATCTAAACGCCGACTTGCAAAAATTTGAGATTAGGGGTAACGTTTAATAATAATTGATTTGTGTTTTGACGTCGTGGTTATGGATAATGCCATGCATGAATTAATGTATTTGCATGTTTAGTAAGTACAATGTACTTATATACCCATATAAATGATATGATTATATATTGACGCAACGAAAAGGGATTGTTCTCAAATTTATAATTACAACAATCTCAAGCATGTGAATGATTTGTCTACGGAAAGTCATTTTTTATGTATTAGTTCTAAGGTTTATATGTTGTATACTTGTATACTATAACCGAATTCTACAATGAGTACACACGTTTAGTTCAAACCGATTTATTCTTTTATTTTGTTTATGTCAACCATAACTATAACTCTCCATATAATAATAAGAATTATCTGCAATATGCCAATCTCTAGTCTTTATAGGAACTACGAATGAAAAATCAAAGAATACATGTTGTTTTGTGGTCGGATTCTTACCTTAGAAAATATAATACCAACTAAACTTTGCAAAATATATTTTTTGGGGGAATATTCGTTATTTCTTTAAGATTTCGACCATACATTCTTACTTTTCTCGACGAGTCGTCTATGAATCTAAATGGCAATATTGGATAACCACGGATCAAGAAATTCTGATAAAATTGGATCTGATGGTGTTTTCAAAACGAATGCCAAAATGTAATGACTCGTCTCTTTAAAATTCTCCATGCGCGTAACCTTTGTACACTATTATGCTTTCTCATTTCTCATGAAGAGGAAATGATAGATAAATTTGATTTCTCTTGAGTCTTCATGTGATGATTAGATTATTATAAATGCAAACAGAAACGCAAAAAACACAGTTGTGGTCTATACGTCTGCATCTACTTTACTTTAGTTTTATTTCATCAATAAATATAACCAATTTGACTTCTTAAAGTTTAATAGATACACATTATGAAGCCATGGCATATATATGCCCGTACGAGTACTATCACTAGCTAATAATCATATTAGTAGCTTCAAATCAGGAAAAGACATCTCATTATGGATAAATTTTTATAAGCATAGTTATAATAATATTAATATAACATGGATTTATATATTGTAAGCATATTATTCGTGCGGCTGTTAAAATAAAGCATATTATTATGCAAACCCTTTAACAAAAAAAAAGCATATTAATTGTGCCCCATGTGGATTTAAACATTTTTGGGTTAAAAATGTGCATTTAAACTTATTGATACTTATGAACGATTTTTCAAAGAAAACTTCATCAAGTTTATGATTTAAAGAACCTTTTGAATGAAAAATACGATGGTTACAATTGGATAAATTACATGGACCCTGAAAAAGAATGTAACTGAAATTTCGATTTGAGAGAAATCTATGCACTTTATGAGTAGAAAAATATAGGAAACATTTAAAAAATATGATATATGAAAATAGTGGGAAGTTTAAGGAGGGGATTACTCGAAGCACATTTGTTTTGGCATTGACTTTTGGCACATAAGACAAGCCACATGGCTGGCCGGTTATCACCGTTGATCAAGACACATGAACATTACTTCAATTAAATTTATTAGATAATCCACTTGATTAGCTGCAATACTTTTTCATTAATTCCTTGAAACGATATATAGTTTATATTTCTTCCGGTGAACATTTAATAAGTCATTACACAATTCTTTTTCTGTTTCTACAATGTCGTTTATCAAAAGTTTGAACTGGATTTGTTTTTTAATAGAATTTGAAATATTATAGAAGTTTAATTAACACCACAATATCTTGTAAATTTTTTTATATCAATTATCTTAATTAATATCCATACATTAATAAATACAACTGTTTTTTTTTTAATATCAATATTTTCGTAGAAACCCATACTAATCCCACATATCTATGAGAAATCAGATATTCTTGCTATGTGTAATCATAATAGATTCGCACCATGATCCTCCATACCTATAATGAATCATTCAACCATTGAACCACCATAAGTTGGTTCTAAAAACTCTTTCAAAAAAAAGTTGGTTCTAAAAACACCATTATGATAGATTCCGGATTTTGTATCAGCACACTAAATTGTGATTGATTATAGAACTTGTACACCAATTTCTATAAGTTGTTCGATCTAGCTATGGCTAAATA
The DNA here is from genome assembly GCA_900406395.1 of Kernera saxatilis. Classification (NCBI taxonomy): domain Eukaryota; kingdom Viridiplantae; phylum Streptophyta; class Magnoliopsida; order Brassicales; family Brassicaceae; genus Kernera; species Kernera saxatilis. The sequence goes on along the minus strand of OVAY01002602.1, from coordinate 8,423 downwards.
TTTATGTTTTAAAAAGTAATGAGAAATATATGTCTTATTCAAACATGCATGCTACAAGAAAAAAAAAAAAGCATTTAGTTTACTTCAATTTTGTTTGAATAACGCAACTCAATCGACCAGTTAACTAAAATACACGTTTTTCTAAAATGATGTAAATTGTAAATTGATCCCCAAGTGTTGCAATTGGGTTGAGTAATGAATAGAAATGGACATACGGTAAGTCCATTTATTTTATCTAAATTCAGATAGTTTCAACAAGATTATGTTTCATAAAGTCAAAACCAATTTAAGTTTTTTTTTTTTTTTAATAACTTAATTGAAAGTGTGGTTGTTGCAAATGCAATTTGGTGGTAATACGATGAATGACAACCTAACACGACTCCTCGGTTTGGTCAAATACTTCATGTAACCCGCCAATTCACTCGTCTCTATTATTATTTTCCATTGGCAACCATAGTTTGATTGCTCAACTAAACTTGAGGCTATAAAACAAAAAAATCATTACAAAACACAACATATTAACAAGGAAAATAGTCATTCATCCGCCACTAAAATTCTATTTTCAAAGGACTTTATAATGAAGGTGAGAATGTTATCTCTTGTGTATTGATGAACGGCTATAGGCAATTACAGTGCATAAATAGCTAGATCCTAATTCTATATGTGTAAACAAAATATTTATGCTGACCAAGATATGTAGTCTAGTAGTTTGTGTTATTGCAGTCAATGCATCACTATTCGGTGCATGTGATTAACATAAAAGAAACATATACTATACTAACGAAATTGATACTAATTATTGAGATTCATAAAAATTCTAGAGATCCTAATAAGTCTCTCATCAAGATGGAGAGGTGAAGTGAAGTCCAATTTTTGGCGTGCATAATGTTGAACCGAGATCGAAAGAGAGGTTTTGTGAGCCCTTTGATCATCATAAGAGACGTGAGAAACACAAAGAGATCTTGATTGCACAAGACCGCGAATGTAATGAAAAGTCACTTAGATAAGTTGCTTTCATGTTATCACAATAGATAACGAGAGGCTCATATATTTAGAAAATGCTCTAGTATAGTTTAGAAAAACTTATAAATTGAGGACAAACCCAAAAAAAAAAAAAAACGAGTCTGGGCTGAAAAGCCTTAAGATATGGGACGGATCATAATAATCGGAAACTAATAGAAACGACGTAGTTTGATTCATCGTTTTGTTTTTGCGTCTCAAAATCTCTCATTATTTTTTTTGTTCTTTTCCCCTGAAAAATGCGAATTTTGAAAATCAGCGGAAGTTCCGGTAAAGTTCGATGGCGCTTAATTCTCGGGAATGTTGATCTTCTTCGGTCTCGCAAGTGTAATCAACGCTCTCTCATCCTCTCTTCCTCCTTCTCGTCTTCCGTTTTCTTCTCTATTCATCGATTCTCTCTTTTTTTTTTTTTTTTTTTTTNNNNTCTCTTTTTTTTTTTTTTTTTTTCTCTCTCAGATTCGATTCTTTGCTTTCCTCAGTTCGAAATGTTCATTGTGAAGGTAATTTTATTATCTTCGCCGATCGTTTTCGGAAATTCAAATTTTAATCCAGGAACATATATTGCTCGAAATCTGGTGATCGTGTTTTTGAATTTGGTTTTTTCTTTCATCTCCTTTAGAGAATGTGTATATATTCTTTCCTCCTGGAACACGAAGCTGTGGAAATTGCGATCGATTTCGATGATTTTTCTATTCGCGAATTCGGTGAAACATGAGAAATCGGACTTTAAGTTAGGATTGTTTTAGCTAGGTTGATTCCATATCTCTGGGATTCTCTAAGTGGTAGCTGATGCAACTTTATGATGTATTCAGTTTGAATTCGGATTGTGTTTCATGATTCATTTTTTTCAGCTTTAGGTTTTGGTTTAAACGTGGGTGGCTAATGAGCGATTACGGTGGTTTATTTTCTTATAAAATATTTTTTCTTTCCAGGTCCTTCACGTGAAGTTTTGAGCTGGCTGTTTTAGCTTTTGGGCTGGCCATAATTGATGCAGGTTTTGTAGGAACAGAGCAAGTGTTTTTTTTTTTCTTTCTTTTTTCTTTGGTAATTCCACATGCAGGTATGGTTTGGTATGCTGATTTTCAGTTTTCTTGTCTGTGCTTTTCTTTATTCAGATGTCTAAGGACTTTTGCAGGTCATGACTAATGAACAATCTTTTTTCCTCTTTTTTGATGTTCAGGTGCACCAGATACTTCTAAATTGAAGTTCTTGATTGTTTGGCTTACTTGTTGGATGCTCTGTTTGATACTGTCGCATCTTCTAGGACTTGTGACCACCGAGTGATCTTTTATTGGTTTATATAGAGAGTGAACATCCCTGTTCAAGGCTTCTTTCCATCTGCGCTCTCTTTAATGGCACCTCAGAGATTCAACTCACAAACTCATATCCTTGTTTGAGAGACGTCAACTATGTCAGATAGATGGGCTCGGCAAAACGCAGAACCAGCAATCTTGGCTGAGAGAAGAAATGTGAATAAAAACGTTTCACTTCAGACCGGGGAAGAGTTTTCCATGGAGTTTCTGAAGGATCATACTCCTATCATTTCAGGGAAAACTCATAATGATGGGCATAGATTTGGGGACTTTTACTATCAGAATCACCCAGTAGGGTATGACAGTGGTGCTCGGTTTCATGAACTGAGGAGGATAGAATCGGAATGTCCTTCTGATGCATATGATTTTGGACGAGACCCGAGGGCGTCTATACGGGTTGAAAATGGTGGCTATATGCCTCAGTTTAATGCATACCACAATGTAGGTGGTGATAAAGAAGTTATAACCAGGAAAGCTTTTGGTGAAATAAATTCCAACCAAGGGTGTGCCGCAGGGAGGTCTGCGCCTTCTGTACACTTACCAGAGCGTTCTCAGTCTAACAACTATACTGGAGGAGGAGATTTTGATAGATTCGGAAAAGTAAAATTTCTTTGCAGCTTTGGAGGGAAGATTATGCCAAGATCCACTGATGAAAAACTAAAATATGTAGGGGGAGAGACGCATATCGTTTCGATCCGCAAGAACCTTTCATGGGAAGAACTCAAGAAGAAAACCTCAGCTATATGCCAGCAATTGCATTCAATTAAGTATCAGCTTCCAGGGGATGAGCTTGACTCCCTAATATCAGTTTCTTCGGACGAGGATCTTCAGAATATGATTGAGGAGTACAATGGGCTGGAAAGGCTCGAGGGTTCACAAAGGCCACGACTGTTCCTGATTCCTATTGGGGAGCATGAAAACAAGGTTCAACAGAGCACTTCTGATTGCCAATATGCTGCATCTATAAATTGTAATGCTGATCTTAACCCCAGGAAAATCGTTGGTGGTCAGACTTTGGCTGGTGATACAAGTTATCATGTAAACCATTTGGATCGCAATCCAAGTTTCTGTAAACGACCACCGGGCCAGATGCTCCGACTGGATACTACTGCAATGCACCCAAATCTACTTTTTAATGGGGTTCAGTATAACGTGCCTTCCTATCCATCACCTCCTATTTCTCCTTCACCATTCAAGCATAGGGATTCAAACGGTGCATACTCACAATTCCATGGCAACAACTCCAGCTCCGAGAGCAATAACTCCTTCAGTCCAGCTCAACCAGATCCCTCTAGCATTGAGACGGTTGATTCGAAAAGTCATCAACAACGACCATTACCTTCAGTAAACTGTCAGTCTTACAAGCAAGAGGCGGAGAAACCTCCTTATGGGATTCAATTCCAGAGTGGCTTCAACGAAAACCTTGAGACTCCCAATATCAGTCATGTTGATACTGTTGGCTTTAATCCTGAGAGGCCTGCAAATAATGGAAGGGGGGTCTACTGCCATAAAGTGAACATACCTGAAGAATCTAAGGTCTCCTTTTATGGGTCTACAAATTCAAATGATTCGTTCTTGGGAATCCCACACTCGTACTCAGACTCTACACTGGAAATTAGTGGTGGACAGTCTAGTTACTTTTCACAAGAGAGACAAAGCCCATCTTCACCATTGAACTTTACACTGAAACAAACACAAGAAAAGCCAGTGCAGTTGCATAGGACTAATGATTTAGCTGATCGTCGTACACAAAGTAGTATACTCGATTTGAAGTCTACTGAGGGAGTAGAGCCTATGTTTAAATTCTCCCCAAGTCCAGAGGGCCCAGGACTATCCGGTGAAAACAAGAAAATGCATATAGACATTTCTGCTGCAGGCAATCATTATGATGACATTTATCTAAATCAGGAATCCAAGAATCAAGAAGGGAACAGTGACACAATTTGTCATCTTGGTGGGAAAGTCCTGGGCACAAGAGAAACCCCTACGAACATGGATTGCAAGAAGTTGCCTACCTATGGAAACCAAACCTCAGTGGTTCTTGACCCGTGGAAGCAAATAGAGCAAGATAATGAGCGTTTGATGGATGGGACCTCATCTCCTAGTCTAATTTCCTTAGAGGAAGGCAATGCAGCCAATGCCCCAAATCACGAAACACATGGTGTCCGGTACCACGTAGGGAATGAAAAAAAGGTCACCCAAAAACCTTCTGATCTTATTGAGGAACCTGGAACTGCTGCTGTCCGGGCAAGAAATTTGGAAATTTCAGGGATCTTGTTAAATAAGAAAGGTGACTCTGATGAGGATTTCTTGTTCAAAATTTCCTCAGACTCAGCGAACAGACAAATTGTTCATGAGACAGGGCGCTTAGAACTTGATCCAACACAAAAGAATGTGAGTATTGCAAAAGTCCAGTTTCTAATTTATATTTGTCCCAAAACATGATTATCTTCCATTAGATTCTAACAGTACTAACTGACCTGCAGGAAACACAAAAGGAAGGCGGTTTAGGCCATGTGAGAATCCCAAGCATGGATTTGAATCAGCCAGCACCAGCCACAACCAGTGAAACTTACAATATGAAGATCCCATCTTTCGAAGGGCAAGATTCACCCCAAACCAGTCCGCATACAAAGATGAACAGCAGTGATACTGTGTTCCTTTCTGAGGTAGTGATTTAATTGTTTGTAAACTTGTAATTTAAGTTAAGGGTCAGTCTTGTTCTCATTATTGTCACTTGTTGACAGGAAGCTGAAGCCAATACCGGTGAGGAGGAGAATAGTTTTAAAGACACACTCATTGTTGAAATGGAAGCCAGTGTGTATGGCTTGCAGGTACTCAGTCTTGTTACTTAGGAGATTGAGTAATCCGTCATCACATGACTTTGTTATTCTCCCATTTTGGTAATCCCGCTTGGAAATTTGGAAATGCTAATCTGAGGCGTTCTGTGCCTTTCAAGACTTAATGCGGATGATGATACTCTTGTTTGACATGCTTTAGAAATTGATTTTTTATCTATTCTAAACTTTCAGATGATAAAGAACGCTGATCTTGAAGACCTGACAGAATTGGGATCCGGGACATATGGAACTGTCTATCATGGAAAATGGCGTGGAACAGATGTTGCAATAAAGAGAATAAGGAAAAGCTGCTTTGCAGGGAGATCATCTGAACAAGAACGCTTAGTTAGTCATCAAGTCTTGTGTCTTACTTATATCTTTTTGCTGCTCTCTTAAGTCATACACATATACAATGGATTCTAGCTCTAGCTGGATTGTTTTCATTCCCGCAGATCCTTCTAGTTCCATCACCTTTGTAACTAAAAAACAGGGAAAACGAAATTGAGGCTTAAGATAAGTTGGTATGAATTACACAGAACGTGTCTTCCCCTTCTATGATATGACACTTAAAATTGTTTTGATTTATCAGACCAAAGATTTCTGGAGGGAAGCACAGATACTCTCAAATCTTCATCACCCAAATGTTGTTGCCTTCTACGGTATAGTCCCTGATGGAACTGGAGGAACATTGGCAACTGTTACGGAGTTCATGGTGAATGGTTCACTCAGGCATGCTCTTCTCAAGAGAGACAGGTAATTTATTTAATTTGTCGCTGCATTCTCCTTACCGTTCTGAATCTGATAAAGAGACGTAATAAGCTAAAATGCCAACGCAGACTGCTTGACGCTCGAAAAAAGATAATAATTGCAATGGATGCTGCTTTTGGCATGGAGTATTTGCACTCGAAGAACATTGTCCACTTTGATCTCAAATGCGAGAACTTACTCGTCAATCTAAGGGATCCACAACGGCCTATATGCAAGGTAAACATATTGATGAAAATCTCATTCCCATTGTTGCTCCAAGAATTCACTACTTAAGCATAAAAATCCTGATTGATTTCTTCAGGTGGGAGATCTTGGCTTATCTAGAATCAAACGTAACACTTTAGTATCCGGGGGAGTGAGAGGAACACTTCCATGGATGGCCCCAGAACTCTTGAACGGAAGTAGCACCAGAGTTTCTGAGAAAGTAAACAAAACCTAATATACCATCTTTGATTTTTTTTTATCTTCCATTAGAATACACAACTCATATTTTTTTGTCTGAACAGGTTGATGTTTTCTCATATGGGATCTCGCTATGGGAGATTCTAACCGGAGAGGAACCTTATGCAGATATGCATTGTGGAGCAATCATTGGTAAGTCAAAAACACTTACCTCAAAAACATGAGCCACTCTTATTTGCTCATCAATTTTCCTCTTGTTAAACACTAAGGCGGGATCGTGAAGAACACGCTTCGACCTCCCATACCGAAAACATGTTCACCAGATTGGAGAAAGCTGATGGAACAATGCTGGTCCATAGACCCGGATTCTCGTCCTCCATTCACCGAGATAACAAGCAGACTTCGATCCATGTCTATGGAGCTCGTCGCTAAAACCAAGAAAAGAGAAAACAAACCTTGACTAGCAAACATCAGAGAATCAAGAGAGACGGGTTAGTAACATCGACATTGTGCAACATCTAGTATTCTATTCTTCAACTTAATCCAAAAATCCGCATATTTATCTCATTCTTTCCACTGTGTACAAAAAAAATATATATGTAAAAATCTCAAAATTGTCATGTAAATAAATATTATTCCAACATAAAAGATGAGAAAAAAAAACAGATTTTGCGTTGTAATTTTATATTGCGTTCAAGAACAATAAACTCCAACTTTTTACTAGTTTCTACATATCCTTGCACAAGAGTTTGTACTTTGATATTCTCTCTGTCGGAATCGGGCAATGAACAATCACCTTCCTTTTCATTGCTCCTCTGAAAATCACCTATTATATCATACACAAGAAAAAATAACAGAGGATTTGAATGTTTCTGCAAATATTTTATAGAGATTGATAAAAATGGAATCTTTTTTGACCTCAACAATTTAGCTATTATCTAGTTCAAAATTTACCGATATACGATGTTGAAAACTTCTTTGAAGTTACTTTTGAATTGGGAAAAAAGTCATTTAAATAACGAACTTACAAATTTCGGCCAATTTAATCACGGACTTTCGAGTAGGTCATTTTAACTACGAACTTGTGTTACTTTTTCATGGAGTAACAAATTTGGCGTTGACTAAGCTGTATTAAGAACGACGTTAAGTTGCTAAACGGAGCCATTAAACGGGGTTAAGTCATCGGTTAAACTATGTGTTAATGAAAACGACGTCGTTTCAAAAACTGCAAAAACCCGACTAAACCCAAAAATCCCCAATTCACTATCTTTAAATCCCTAATTTTTTCTCTCAATTTCTCTCTCAAATCCCCGATCCAAAATCGATTTCGACAAACAATCTCTGATCGATACTAGTCGATTTTCCTTTTGCTTTCGACACTTGTTATCGTCATTCCAGATCCAATGAATTCTAGTTCGAGCTCTACTAGTAACGTAAACCGAGGCTTCCCTATGAAGTGTGCGTGTGGTTTAGGGGTAATGATGCTGACATCGAAGACGCAAGATAATCCATGACGTCCTTTCTACCGTTGCAGAAGAAGAGATGCAAGTTCTAGCTCAAACAAAAGAGATGTAAGTAGCTTGATGTTGTTTTGAAGTTTCAGATTGTAGTTTTTTGTTTTAATATGGGTTTAGACAGTGATTATATGTGACGAACATCTCATTTTTAATTCAATAGGAGCATTTGTTTAAGTGGGTTGAGGAGGCTGTATTAGAGGAGGTTGAAGATGGCTTACTAAAAGTCGAGAGCATTGAAAATGGGATAAGCAATGCCACATCCGAAGTTGAAGAGCTGAAGACTATGATTGAACGAATGAAGGAGGATATTATGTGGAGCAAACTGGAAATTAGGAAGTGGAAAAGGATGAGCACATTGTGTTTTGTATGTCTTTTCCTCATGATCGTTGTGGTTGTTTTCTTGGTGGTTGTAAAAGCAAAGGAAACCAAATTTGTTCTTGGTTATTAGTATGAGAATGGTTTGTTTAGATCTTTATTGTTTATGTACTGTATGACTATTCGGATATGTAGCATTGGATGCATTACTTCAGTTGTGTTTTGAAGAGTTTGTATCGGATTTGGTA